>JAODAL010006520.1:0-132827 GCA_025379985.1 Phyllomedusa bahiana | reverse complement strand
AAATTTTATAGGTGCCAAAAAAAATAATTTTATATCCAATCATTACAGTTTCATTTTTTTTTCATTTTGGGCGCACTACACTTTGTTATTGAGGACTTGCATTTAAAATGTGAAAACAGAAATTATGTAGACACCACAGGTGAATTGAAAGGTCCAAAAATACCTTTTTTTATCCGAATTTTTCGATACTTTTTTTTCATTCGGCGCACTACAGCTTTGTTCATTGAGGCACCTTGCACTAAAATTGAATACAAATTTTGTAGTCCCCACGGGGTGAATTGAAAGGTGCCAAAAATACCTTTTATTATCCGAATACATTTCAGTCGTGTTTTTTCTTTTTGCCGGGCCCAGTTTTTGTTGTAGATCTACTTCATTTAAAATGTGAATACAGCAATTTTGTTTTGTTTTGGGGGTTTTGAGAATAGCGTGATTTGCTGTCTTTAATTGAGATTTCCAAAAACTTTTCCCATCCCTTCTAAAAATTTTTATATTTGAAAGGAGCAAATTCAGGGGGAAAGCGAGAAAGGGGGGTAGGACTTGGAGGGAGATAGAGAGAAGGTGCCCCTTTCCAAAATGCTGAAACAACACGCATGCCGCGGATCTCAGTTGCGGGCCGTCGCCTTCATCCTGGTCAGGGCCCTGTGAAATCAGTAACGAACAGCGTCGCCATCTGTCCTTCAGGGGTTATGCAACCGGCTCCAGCATTTTCCCTCCTCGCCCCTCCCAGTCAGGCACAAATTCATATCAGCATCATCGCACCGTCCAACAAAGAGCCCAAATGTAAACTCGTGTACCCCCCTGTGGGATAATATATTTTCTGAAGACCTTTTTGAGACAAAACGGGGGGTCAGAAAAGTTAAAAGATCAAGAGGCCCAAAGAGGATATTTTCTCTGCTCTGACGCCCAATTACTGATCCCATCAGAGGAAGGAAAAGGGAACCCAGTCAATGGGAAAAAAAACCCCCGGGCGGTCGCAATGCCTTGCAGCCCTTTGCTCTTACCCCGCGCTCCGGATGCAAATGTCGGAACGAAGCACCTGTTTTTGATGATGATATTAGACGACATTGCGGATCCAACGGGTTTTTTCAGCAAATTTCTTGCACGCTTCATACGGACGGGGATGAAGACGATGGGGGGGTGTTATACGGGTTCCCGCCCAAAAGGGGGAAAGGGCGGTCGCAGAAGTCCACTGAAAGATTCCGCCAGCCACTTTCCGCAAACCCCGCTCCTCGCTTACCCCCGCAAAAAAGGCCCCAGGACCTCTGCCGGGCCTTCTTTAGCAAGCTCTGTTTTCACCCAGCGATTTCATAGCCCCTTTGCCATAAACGAAAAAGTAGGGGCAAAACCCTTTAGGGGGTTAACCACCACCAACATGTCAGTCCATGCAGCAAAAGCATGAGTTAAAGGGAGGCAACATTTGGGCCAAAAAGGCCAGCCCGACCCCGGGGCCTCCAACCACGTCACACCCTCTGTCCCCCGCCCCTCCTCCTCCAAAACCACCACCAAGCTTTCCCAAAGCTGCCCATGTCCCCAGGTCATGATCAATCACCTCCCTTCACCTCCCCCGTTCCCCGAGTACCACCAAACCACCAGGGGGACCCACCCCCCCCTTCTCCTTCCGCCAGTTTGATGACCCACACCAAAACAGGGGCCCATCTAGAGCCGCCTTTTTTCTTCCATTTGGGAGCAGAAGAAACACTTTAACCCCAAACCTCCCAAACCCAAAAGCCTGAATGTCGGCATTGTCGGGTTTTTTGGGCCCTTGAAATGTTCCCTTTTCCTTTGGGTGGACACAATGGGTTCCCCCACGTCAGGGGCCCTTTATTTGCCCCCAATACCAATCCCGAGGGGCCTTTTCTTTGCCAGAAAAGCCGTCCCTGCCCTGGCCACCCAGTATCTAAAATTTCAACGCGTTGCTAAATTTGGCCGGAAAAGCCCATCTCCCACCGACAATGGACTAGAAAAGCAGGGCCAAGGGGCCGCTATATCTCTTGACAGTCACGGGTGAGCTGGGAATGTCCGGGGTGACGGGGCCCCAGGCTCGGCCAGCTCTTCAAATCCCCAGAGATGGTGCAGGGTTCTTTCCCCCAAGGCCCTTGTGGCATACGTGCCGAGAAACCAGGCAGGTTAAAATTTTAATTGTTTTGGAGACCGTCCACACACGGTCAGGAGCTGGGGACCTCTAAGAAACAGACAGAGGCTGGCCCGGGGTGCCAAAACCCTTTGTGCCAGGCAAGGGGTTTCCCAAAACGGGCAAAAATCTCTGGCCCCCCTTAAAGATGGGTGGCTGGAGCACTCCCTTGCCTGGCAAAGTCTAACCTTGTCGTCCAGAAATTTAAAGAGCTACCTGGGTCTGGACTGCCGCGAAAGGCTCGAAGTCTAATTTCCACTTCCGCCGTTCGCACCATCTTGCCCCCCTAGCTTTGCAGATCCCGCCTCCCCGTCAACCCTCATTTTTGACGGGAAAAACACCTGGAATTCCACCCCCACATCCCCGCGTTTTGGCAGCACGAAATCCCCATTACCAGTAGAATGACACAGGCCTGACAAGCAGGGTGCGGACCTCGGGTGTTAGCCACCGAGAGGGGGGCAGGTGAAAGAGCTCTGCACCATCCTTGCCATTTTTTGAAAAACCACCAAAAATGGTCATGCGGACGATGCCCTTGTCGCTGACCATTTGGTGACTTGTCTGGAACAAACGGGGGACACTCGAAAAAAACGGGTCCCCCCAGCGAGGGAGGAGGAGACGGACACGATGCGGACACGGAGCCTTTCCTCCGTCGAATCAAAGGCCCGACAGTTTCTAAATTTTTTATGGGTCTTCATTAGGCATTTTTTCGGGCCCGGGTAGTGCAAGCAGCGCATCAGCTCCGGGGTGCATCATCTCAGGCAAGTCAGGGCTGTGTTGAAGCGGGCCGGAGGCAGGGAGGAGGAGGAAGGAGGTTTATTCCCAAAAAAACCGCTTCCGACGCCCCTCCCTTTGGGGAAAGAGGTTGGCGCGAATTTGAGGCGGAGGAGGAAGATGGGGAAAGATCATTTGCTAGGCCCCCTCACCCGGGGTTTTTGGGAAAACAAGGCCATTCTCACAGAGTGTTTAAAATGCCCCTTTTCCTCCAACATGATCCTCGCATTAAGGCCATCAAAAGAAAAACATTTACTGGGTGGCACCCCCCCTGGATCCCCGGTTTAAAAACAAAACTCAGCACTTTCTTTCCCCCCACCCAAATAAAGAGTAAAATGCGGGAAATGGGCCCTTTGCTGATTGATAACGGGAGACATCTTTTGCGTCTCTTCACGTTCCCCAAATGTCACGGTGGAACAACATCAGCGACGTGAAAGCAGTGCCAAGTAGCCGTAGGGGGCAGCAGCAGCAGCACAAGGGGCAGAACCCAAAAGGTGCCCTGGCAATCTTTATTTACACACACCAATCTGCAATGCAGGCACACCAACACCAGAGACCAGTTTAAGATCGGGGTCACGACTATTTGCGTCTCAACCCCGTTTTTTTTGGTTTGTTTCCCGGACCCAATAACTTCGGTTCCCAAAAATGGCGAATGGCCCGAGCTCGCTCGCCAGCCATAGGGGTGTTTTTCCCTGCCCAAACCAGCTCATATCTGGGCGGACCTTCAGACAGCTGGGGGATCTTCAGACAAACCACCCGGGCTTTCCACAAAAATGGGGATCGTTTGACTTTCATCAAGAAATCAACATGGATCTCTGATGTGGGGGGCCCCAATTGCCGAGGTCACCGATTAGTTCCCGGTTTTTTACATTCCTTTTAAAAACAGAAAATGGTCCTCTTAAAAAAGTTTTTTTTAAAATATCTTTTTCTTACTGCAATTTTTATTCTCTTTTCCCAACGTTCTTTTTTGCTGGTTTTGATGGGGGGGAACTGAAAAAGACGCAAGGTTTCATGAAAACCCCGTATTCCATTTACTCTTTTTGGGCGACTTAGATTTTTTGGCTATACTGCACCCCCCCACCCAAATCCCGCTGTCGGACGGGGGGATTCAGTGTTAGGCGCAGTGTTCGCCATTTTCAGCGCGCCCCACATGAAGGGGGGGGCAGTGGCGCTGTGTGGGCGTGGGGTGGCTTCCGGGGCGGGACACGGCGCGTCGTATACTCCGAGGGAGTACGATGGCGAGTCGGGAAACGAGGCGCAGTGCACTCCCAGCTCCCACAGGCGACCTGTTTTTTTTTGGGCTAAATCCCCGAAGAGGGGAAGGAAACAGGATCCGAACATGCAGGAAGCAGATAGAAGATCGCACAGAAATTCGGGGCTCCCCTCCGTGCAGAGGGTTTTTGATTCCAAAAATCCCTTCATAAAGGCGGAAGACAGTGCAGAAAAGAGTGAATGTAAAAAAAACATACTTAAAAAAAAAAACACTTTCCAAATCTTAAACGGCGCAATATCAAGAATTTTTATATTGGAAATTGCGGAAATACATAAACAAATCTGAAACCTATTCTCATGTCGGCAAAACCAACCCAATCAGAATAGGGGGGACAGTGAACCATTAAAAACTATGGGGAAGGATTACCAATCAGAATCCACGCGGGATAATTCAAAAATACGTGAAAAACAAAAAATGCTGATTGGGGGGAGCTAGCGGGGGCTTGGGTATCCCAGCCAACAGAGCGCGAGCTACTTTTCCCATTTTTAGCTATGGAGAGATGGCGCCTGAAACTCGGGCAACTCAGCGCCGTGCGGCATGAAGTATTAATGAAAAAAATTTTTTTATTTAAATGTAAAACATTATCAGAAAAAGCAAACCCTTCTTTAAATAAAGCGTTAAAAACCGAAAAAACGCGTTTGTCGGCCGAGCCCCCGTACAAGGGAATTGCAATGAGAGAATTGCCGGGGAAATAAAAGTAATTCAAATGTTTAACATTCCATTGGCGGATAAACCACCAAACAAATAGGGGCGACAATGTCCCATTATAACTATGGGAGAATTGACCAATCAAAATAGGAGCGACAATTTCCCCTTAAAATCTTATGGAAAAAATTGCCAATCTATTCAAAAAGGGGGGACGTTCAAAATACAGTAAAAAAGCAGAAAGAGCTGATGGGTTAAGCGGCGGGGCTCGCCCGCTTTTGCCCAAACAAGGGGGCGGGTACTTTTAAGGTTTATGGGGAAAAAGAAATTTTGAGCCGCCTGTATTTGGGTAAGTAAAAGAGGCCCGTTTTTTTGGCCAATGGGAGAGCGACACGCTCCTATGGGTTTTCTAAAAGCAAACTAAATAAAACTGTACATGGCCAAACAAAATAACACTACGAATGGTCCCCCCAGTGTAAATTTAAAAGAATAATAATATGGGGGTAACGAAAAAAAAAATTTAAATCAATAAAATCATTTTTTTTTCTTTTTTTTTCGTTTTACCCTACATTGATCCTTTGGGAACGAAAATAAAGAAATAAACATTTTTTATTTATTTAATATTTTTTTTTTCGTTACCCCCATATATTATTAGTTTAAATACACATCGGGGCAACTTTTGTAGGTTATAAATTTTGATTTTTCGTTTACAGTTTTATTTTAATTTTATTAGAAAACCCATGGAGCGTCGTCGCCTCCCATTGGTCCAAAAACGCCCCTCTTTTAACTTAGCCAACCAGAGCCGTCGAATTTTTTTTCCCCCTAGAATCTATGAAAATACTCACGCTCAGATTGGCTAAGCGGACGAGCCCCCGCCGCTTTCAACCCAAACACTCGTTTCTGATTTTTTTTGTATTTTTTAACTGCCCCCCTTTTAATATGATTGGTCAATTTTTCTCCATAGGGAAAAATGGGCATTGTCGCCCTATTCATTGGGCAATTTTCCTCCATAGGTTTAATGGGACATTGTTCCCCCCCCCTCCTATTTCTGATTGGCGGGTTTTTCCGACCAATGGAAAAAGCTTAAACAATTTGAATTACTGTATTTTCCCGGCGATTCTTCTATTGCAAATTTCCCCATGTAGCCCGGTTCGGGGTTAACGGTTTTTTTCGGGTTTTTAATGCTTTATTTGTAAAGAAAAGGGTTTTTCTTTATTTTATAATGTTTTAATTTTAATTTAAAAAACATTTTTTGAATAAAACTTATGCTGCACGCCGCGAGGCCGGATTTCAGTGCGCCCATCTCTCAAGACTAAAAGGAAAAATAGCTCGCGCTCGATTGGCTGGGATAGCCAACACCCGCCCAGCTCAGCCCCAAACACTTTTTCTGTCTTTTACGTATTTTGAAATTTTCCCGCCGTGGTTTTGATTGGTCAAACTTTTCCCTAGCAGAAAGGGCTTTTGTCGTCCTATTTGATTGGTCAAAAATTCTCCTAGGCTAAAAGGTCTCTGCGCCCCTATTCTGATTGGCTGAGCAGCCCAAGTCCCCGGGAGCTTAAACCCAAACAGTCTTTTCAGCATTTTTACAGTATTTTGAACTGTCCCGCCGTGGATTTTGATTGGGCTAAACTTCCCCAAAGGTTTTAATGGTTCAATGTGTCCTATTCTGATTGGCCGGTTTATCCGACCAAACGAATACTTTTGATTTTTTAAATTTCTGTATTTCCCGGGAATTTCAATATCCTAATTCTTTAATTAGGTATTGGAAAGTATTTTGTTTTATGTAAATTTTTATTTTTTCGGTTTTAGCCTTTTCCCCGAGAAAGTTGAAAGCCCCTTTTTAAAGGCATTTTTGATTTACCCGCACCGACATCTGGGAAAGATTTCCGTGTTCCAGCCTGTCTCGCATTGGAACTGTTTTTCGGCGCAGCCCAGCACGGCGCCTAAATCCCGCACTGGCCCATTCCCCCCGACTGGCCCCACACACACTTTCGAGGGGAGGGAAATTTTCCCAGAATGTATGAGTGCGCTACCTCCGGGGGCGAATTTTGGTGCCCCCCCACACTGCGCCTCAACCCCGCACTGGCCCAACCATGGGGCCCGGCGCGGCGGACTTTTCCCCGCTTTTAGAGGCACACCTCCGGCCCGAATCCCAGGGAGCGCCCCACTGCGCCCCGAACCCGCACTGGCCTAAAACACCAAGGGGCCCGGCGGACTTTACATTGATTAACCGGCCCCCCCCCGCAAAATCAGGAAGATTTTGGGAAAAAGGGGGAAAAAAGGGCGCCCCGATCCGACGGGATTAAAACATGTGGCCCTTTTCTTTTGATGTTTTCGCATTGTCAATGGTTTTGAGGTCATGTTTGTGAATACAGCTATAATTATGGTCCTTTGGAACAGAAATGTGCTTCTAAGTGGCATTTCTCCATCACAATTTTTAATAGGGCTGGAAGTCATTTTAAAAATTTTTTGGGTCGTTGCTGTGAGATAAGAATAAACATGGGCCCTTTTTAAAGAAATGTGGCTTCTAAGTGGGATTTTCCCCCACAATTTTTTAACAGTGGCTGAGAAGTCATTTTTTTTATTTTTTTGGGGCAGGGTGCTTTGAAATGCAGCCAAACTACAGGTCCCCATTTTAAAAAAAAAAGTTGTTTTTTAACAGAAATTTTTCTTCACAATTGTCCAAAGGGGCAAAAAAGGGCATTTCTTTTAATTTTTGGGGGCTTTTTTGGGGGACATGCAGCTTTAATACAGGGCCTTTATAAAAAATGTTGTTTCTTTAAAACATTTGTTTTCACAATGGAAGAGTGGGGTCAGGGGGATGATGCTGTCAAAACAAATGGTAGACACTGTTAATGGACACAATTGCAAAATGACTTGTTTTTTTGCAAGTCTTAACAAGGCTATCAATCCCTGTATTGAACAACCATTAAATACAATTAAAAAAGTGAAACAAAGACATGGTGGGATTCCATCCTATTTTAAAAATGTGTTTTCTAGAATTAAATGCATGTACAAAATAGCTGGTAAAAAAATTCCTCTGAATTGTACAAGGGAGGTACAGGAAAACTTGACCAGATGTAGGTTATTCAGAGGACATGGAGTATGGAGCACGGATAGAGAACAAAGTACAGAGACAATTTCCTCCAGCACGTTGAGTAAAATGAGAAAAAGAATGCCAAGAAAAAGGGCACCTGGTGGAACAGGAGCGTTAACCACCAGTATTTCCAAGTGAAGCTCAATTGGTCCGCACTCATACGGAGGGGCAAGCGCTACCCAGGACAGGGACAGTATATGTCCAGTGAAACTAAAATGGTGGTTCAAAGACTCCTTTTTCCGACACTTTTTAAATCTGGGGGTCATGCAGGTTTGGGGCTCATGCTGTGGCCCAGACAGGGATAGTCTATGTCCAGTGAAACTAAAATGGTGGTTCAAAGACTCCTTTTTCCGGCACTTTTTAATCTGGGGTAATGCAGGTTTGGGGTTCATGCTGTGGCCCAGGACAGGTAAAGTCAATGTCCATTGAAACTACAATGGTGGTTGAAAGACTCCTTTTCCCGGCACTTTTTAATCTGGGGTCATGCAGGTTTGGGGCTCATGCTGTGGCCCAGGACAGGTATAGTCAATGTCCAGTGAAACTAAAATGGTGGTTGAAAGACTCCTTTTTCTGGCACTTTTTAATCTGGGGTCATGCAGGTTTGGGGCTCATGCTGTGGCCCAGGACAGGTATAGTCAATGTCCAGTGAAACTAAAATGGTGGTTGAAAGACTCCTTTTTCCGGCACTTTTTAAATCTGGGGTCATGCAGGTTTGGGGCTCATGCTGTGGCCCAGGACAGGGATAGTCTATTTCCAGTGAAACTAAAATGGTGGTTAAAGACTCCTTTTTCTCGGCACTTTTTAAAACTGGGGGTCATGCAGGTTTGGGGCTCATGCTGTGGCCCAGGACAAGTATAGTCAATGTCCAGTGAAACTAAAATGGTGGTTGAAATACTCCTTTTTCCGGCACTTTTTAATCTGGGGTCATGCAGGTTATGGGCTCATGCTGTGGCCCAGGACAGGGATAGTCTATGTCCAGTGACACTAACATGGTGGTTCAAAGACTCCTTTTTCTGGCACTTTTTAAATCTGGGGTCATGCAGGTTTGGGGCTCATGCTGCGTTCCAGGACAGGGATATTCAATGTCCAGTTCAAGTAAAATGATGGTTCAAATCATACTGCCTTCTGGCACTTTTTAATTTGTGGGTGATGCAGGTTTAAGGGTCAGGCTGTGGTGCAAGACAGGGATAGTGAATGGTCTGTGATTTTTTTTCTGTGGCTTTTATAACCTAAGTGTGTTGCCTAAGATGTAGCACGTATCCATTTGACTGTTGTGGATGTTAATTCCAGCTTCTCCAGCCCTGTTTGGGTGTAAGAATGAAGGTGTTGTTGCTCTCCCATAGACTTTAATGGTCATCGGCGATCATCTATCATCGACCATCGAATATCTTGTCGATGATGGTCGACTATCGACCATCGACCGATGTCGATAGCCAACGTAATCGCTCAACACTAGTCATGATTACAGAAGAGACAGAGTGGGGGCTGGCTAAACTTTAATAAACAACTGTACAACTATAGTCCGATCAGTGTTCGGGAGTATTTAAAATTCAAGTAATTAAAATAGTATTTAAAATACTTGTCAGGTATTTGTATTTTGTAATCAAAATAATTTTTTTATTCAGTATTTTGTATTTGAAATTAAAATACTTTTAGGAAGTATTTTAAGTATTATAATTACTTTCTAAATTCAAAACAAATGTTGTAATTTAAATAACTCGCCTCACCGCACTTAGAAAAAACAACAGCGCGAGTCACGTCATCACTCTCGTTTCTCGTATCTCGTGCAAGGTGCGATGAGAGGAGGGAAAATTCCAGTGCATTCCAGCAATGCAAGTCCGCCTTGTAGTGAAGCGTGATTTATTTTTAGTTTTTAATCATCCCGATCACATAATCCATTCCGTAAAATTACCGTATATACTCGAGTGTAAACCGACCCAGATATAAGCCAAGGCCCCTCATTTTACCACAAAAAAACTGGGAAAACATATTGTCTCGAGTATAAGCCCGAGGGGGGAAATCCACCATTGCAGATAAAAAGTCTGGTCATGTGCATTACAGCTTAGTAACTCCATGTGCCTCATAGTAATAGCAGTTAACTCCATCATGTCCCTCCAATTAACCCCCTGTGTGCCTCAAATAAGAGTTACTGATATGTGAGGGACATGAGGTAATAATTACGTATCTTCATAATTAAGGTGCTTCATTAGTACCCCCATGTGTCTCACATATTAGTAACCCTTATATAGGGCACACAGGGGTTAATATGAGGGACATGATGGGGTTAACTGCTATTAATGTGAAGCACATGGAGTTACTGAAACTAAATTAATATCCCCAAATGCCTGACATTAATAGGTATAGTAACTAAAGGAAGGTACCTGTATGTTTCTCTTTACTGTAGCATCCTCTCCTCCATGTGACAGACATCTTCTATAGGAGTCGGACACAATGAATCCTGGCCACTGACATATCTGCAGGGTAGATGCTAATCCTAGTGGGCTAAAGGACCTCTGATCCATTTTTTGTTTTTATTAAATTTTTTGTTTTACATTTTTCAAGTATTTTAGTATTTGGAAAATACTTTTGAAGTAGTATTTAGTATTTGTATTTAATATACTTCAGGATTAAAGTATTTAGTATTTGTATTTAAAATACTTCAGTCATAAGTATTTTGTATTTTGTATTTAAAATACTTTCCCAAAGTATTTTCCCGAACACTGAGTCCGATCACTGAACCCCAAGGCATGAGTTTCTGTTTAATACCAAAAAGTCCCAGGACTCTAGGTATTTCTGCATTTGCAAGAGTAGCTCAGTGGTCAGTACTGGTGCTTTGCAGTACTGGGGTCAAATCCCACTACAGACCACATATGTGTTTATTATGTGTTTGCATGAGTTATAGGTACTCTGGTTTTCTTCCCACCCTCCAAAACTCTACTGATAAATTCATCTGGAATTTAGATTGTGAGCCCAGAGGAAAAAGGGACCAATGTGAATGTTTGTAATCTCTGGATAGTGTTGTGGTATATAAATAAATTGAGTTAATAGAGTTAATTTCAAAATAACCTGCAGAGGTTAAACGGGTGGGTAGTCAGCCTATCAGTGGTCAGACCATAAGCCACACTGCATCAAATTGGTTTGCATGGCTATCATCCCAGAAGGAAGCCTCTTCCAAAAATGGTGCACAAGGAAGCCCGCAAACAGTTTCCTTAAGACAAGCAGACTAAGGACATGGATTACTGGAACCATGTCCTGTGGTCTGATGAGACCAAGATAAACATATTTGGTTCATTGTTAATGTCTTTTTGTAGGTAAGCTCTATAGAACTAAACCCGGTATTTCAGTTGTAGTCTCACTACATCTCTAAACAGTTGGGTCACAATCTCCTTCTTTCTGTTGGTTCTACAGATTACCAGCAGATAAGCATTTTGAACAACTACTGGTTCTTACTCACAGCATAAACCTAAAATGCACATACTCTCTTTTAAATCACAGTAAACCAATCAAACAACTAATTACACACCCAAAATTAGGCACTTTTCTAATGCACTTTGTAATTTTCTTCTTTGTCAAGATGCTCAGTAGCTATGTGCCAAGATCAGGAGATTATGTGACCAAAGAGGTTTGGCTTTTTTGAAAGAGCCTTTGAAGCCACAATGGCTTTCAACATGAGGTATGAAACGGAGTGTACTCATTGGGAGAAATATAGACAAAGCATAACAAAGGATCCTGGGCTTAAAGTTTTATAGGGCAAGGGAATGAGCTTTTAAACAGGAAATACTGCTGCTGAAAAGGGAGTTTACATGCAGTACAGAAAAAGTATGAGCACAGAAAACATCACAGAGAGATAAATAAAGACTCAGGAAATCAATGTGAGAATTAATTTCTTTTAAATTTGCTAGACAAATCCTTTAAGTTTATGGTGGATATAAGGAAGTATATCAATCACCATATAATGTGGAATTCAGTTGGTTTGATGACAAATATACAGCTGTAAATGTAACAAAAATTTCTAGCTCTAGTCTCTGTGCATAAAATAAAACAATGTGTAAAATGGCACAGGTTTCTTATGTTGATCAACTTGACAGGAGTTTGTGTATTTTAAATATAACACATAACATTTCACAAAGTACAAAGGGGCATTTCTGAATTGGAGAGAAGCACTTATATGATTGTAAATAGGATTTAATTGTCATAGCTTCACAGATTAAAGTACTCGCAAGAAAATAATAGAAATCAGCTGTAAAATGTGAATGGATAGTAAACGGTGATCACAAAATGAAAAGATCAGCAAACTTAGATTATGTATGTCTAGATGTGCTCCTTTGTCTGGCAAAAGGTTTCCTATATACCTATGAATACAAAAGAACAGTTTACTATTATTGTAGTATTAAAAAATGCTTAAGTGGTAATTACATTTATGTCACTTTTCTGTGTTCAATAAAAAGACCTACAGTAATATTCTTATTTTAACCATATAATGTTAGCTGAAGAGTAACTGACTGAACTTCATGTGGTTTGCTCAAATGTATGTGGTGAAGCCTATAAATAGTTTTTAGGTGTTATTCTGGTAGGGAATCAAACCTGTGTCCGGGATAGCATGAATGGGAATGTATAATCAGAAAATGACCATATGTTTAACTCATGTGTACTGTATATCTTATACACAGTTTTTAAGAATTTTCAGCTGTGTTAATTTTTTCAATATTTCCATGTCACGATCAATATTTTTTATAAAATCCTGAAATTCTGCAGTTTTGACTTTGGCCGCTAGGCTTAATAATAGTCTGACACTTTCAGTTGTTTGGAGAAAGATTCTAAGCAGTCTCCTCATCATCAGCACGGGTAGGGATACACTGAAAGGTGACACCAATGTCTATAGATAACAGGATCCACTAATCACAACAGGAGATAGTCACAGTTCACCCTCTGCCCCTCACTGTGTAAGGGGTTAGGGTTATACTTGTGTTAGAGCTGGTGACACATTAGCTTAGATGACACATTAGCTTAGACCACTTAGCGAGGCACCACCCTGGTCATGGCAAAAGAGTGTGTGACTACAGAGAGACAGAGAAGGAGCAAGCCCGAAAGGGAGGTGTCCTGTGGCATAAGGGTGGATGCTTCATGTGGCTGTCATGGGAGGAGAGGCCTGCAAGGCCATGAAGAAGTACATAGTTGAAAGCACAGAAAATCGGGAAAGGTTGGGAAAAGGTTCCCACTTCTAGGGCAAGCAGAGAAATTCTGGAGGAAAGCAGCGAACTGGGAAGCAGCTAGACAAGCTGAGGCGAGTAGTCAGATACTACTGGGATGCGCAGGTAGCACTGAGAGACAGGTTCGAAGGAGACCCCTCATGAGCAAGTGCATGGCGACGCTGCTATGTAAAAGGATACAGTTCTGCTGTTTGGACAAAAGTATGTGCAGAAAGGTCAGAAGTAAAAGCCTTGTTATCAGCAGATTGTTGTGCAACTCAAGTTATTACCGCCGGTGCACTACAGGTCCCACACTGCATTTCTCCCAGCAATACTTACAGAACCTTAGATAACCAGGGTGACCTGGGGGTGCGGGTGGTTGCTGCAGGCAAGGCAGGCAGTCGGGGCGCCGCCATAGGCACCCCATACCTCCCCTGCGCCATCTGTGGCAACTGCACAGTGATTTATTCCCGGGTCACAGATCATGCCTAGAAAACTCTCCTATAGAAGTCAATGGGTCTGCTTCTGTTCTCAGGCATCTATATCCATGAAACTGCTGTAAAACATCTCTCTAAATGCTGTTAAAAGCGCCACAGGCAAGATGGCTTCCTCCATAATAGTTACATAGTTAGTACGGTTGAGAAAAGACATATGTCCAGTAAGTTCAACCAAGGGTGGGAAAAATGTGGGTGAAGAGAGGGAGATAAGGAGATAATCTAGATAAGCCTAGATTCCCTACAGGTTAATGCTTTGAAACCCATAGGGTGAGAACCAATATTCTCTGGGGAAGATTTCATTTTTTGATTCCACAGTTGCCATCATACTGGATCCAAAATTGTATATGGCTACATACGTATTAATATTCTTTAATATCAGATAGTTATCTAAGCCTTTCTTGAAACTCGCAACTGTTCCTGCTGTGTTCAGCTCCTCAGGCAGGCTATTCCACAGATTTACAGTTGTCACTGTGAATAATGACCTTCTCCTCTCGAGATCGAATCCTTTTTTCTCCAGCTGAACTGAATGTCTCCTTGTCTTTTGAGGGGGCTTTACTTGAATTAATTTTTTAACTTACTTTTTGTAGGGACAATTTTTATAATTATTTAAATTAATCATGTCCCCCTGGAGCCGTCTTTTCTCAAGACTAAATAAGTTCAATTCTTCTCTTCTCTCCTCACAACTAAGATGCTCCATTCCCCTTATAAGTTTGGTTGCTCGTCTTTGCACTCTCTCTAGCTCCATTAAATCTTTTCTATAAACTGGAGCCCAGAACTGAACATATACAGAAAACAGAATTAAAAAATCTACAATCAGAAAATAAAAACAGCAAGAAAAGAATATGTATCAGTGTCTTATTTTAATTGGTAAGAAAAATGCTTCCCTTTAAGGGAGTTGTTCATAACTATTCAAACCAACTTTATGTGCAGACACTTACTTTTTTGATCGTTTAAAATGCATTTATTTTCAACTATACACATGTAAAAATATACTTGCAGTTTGTAGCAATTTTAGACAATAGGAAATCCACGACTTATTGAATATAAGGCAACCAAGCCTTTCAGTTCATGATGCAAACTTCATTGAGATTAGCAGACAGACAAGCTGAGGATCTCACACCTGTGAGCATAACTATTCATCTCTGACGCCCTTAGAAACATTGAATATTGAACTCTATTTATAAAAAGAAAACGTGGTTTCTACATCCAATTTTTATAGTTCTCTCACTAGTAGGTCCTTATTCTAAAATAAGTGGGAGGATTGTAGGGAGACCATTGCTAGGGGCTTTTTCCACTGTGTTATGCTCAACGACAGAGATATCCATCAGGGTACCGTAAAAAAAAAAAGATTATGCTTGACCTGTTGATATTTCTAGGACCATGGTTAAACCCTGGTGCGCACCACAAATTTAGAGCATAACATAGTGTTAACAGGACTACTGCAACTTAGTACTGTACCATTCCAGAGGAGCATCCCAACATTACCATTGCTAACAGGTGTAGCTGCCTTGACTCTGGGTTAATTCCCCCCACAGCATGACAACAACAGAGACCATTACCAAGTACAATAACAACTATCTGACAAGTCAAAATGCTCAGGACTCTGAAAGTCACCTCATAAAAAAGACTGAGAACAAGTATATTAAAGGCCCAAAGTCTAGCTTCATTATTTGTGTGAGTTGATAGAGAACTACTCTATTCAATCTCTATAGGAACTATAAAATATGCGCTAAAATCCTTTAGAACAATAAGTCTCTTCCGCGTCAAAGTGTTCAGACTGTGGTGTGTCTGCAGCCACCAGAAGGGTTGATCCTTGTGGTCCACCCTTGGAGAGGCAGATTCTGTGTGCGGTTGCCACCAGTCTGGAATTGATTCTTGAAGTCCACCGGTGGAATATCATTCTTTATGGAGGAGCCACCAAGGTACATTGAGACTCTTGCAGGTGTTCCACACAGTATGAATTGATTCTTGGTCCACAATGGAATTGCGATTTCTTGAGGTCCACCAGTAGAAATGATTCTTGGGTCCACCAGTGGTAATTGATTCTTGGAGTCACCAGTGGAATTTGATTACTTAGTCCCACCAGTGGAGTTTGATTCTTTGAGAACCTAAACCATTTTAACAGCTTCTGCTGTACCATACTGCAAATACTGCACATTGCCTCTTGCTTCTGACTTCTTTCCTTTGCTTCTCTCCTGAAAAGCAACCCCAGGCCGCTATTCTCAAGGGCCCACCAAATTCCAGGACCGTCCGGGCCCTCTAGGGTTTTTCCCCTGGTCCACCTGTGGGGTATGTCTGAGCCTACAGCCACAAAAAAAACACTCAACTGCAACAGTGTGTGCATGACAACTACTAGATGAACATATGTGACACGTAAGTGTGATAGTAGAGCAACATGCTGGCAACATAATAATGAGAAAGACCTTGTCAAACTGTAGGTCATGGTGAGCGACCAGCCAGTCGTCTATAATGTAATACATCATAAAGTTATACAATATTGCTAACATGAATGTGTAACGAGCATAAAAAGACATCTGTCCAATTAGAAAAGATGTATATAGTCAGTAACAGAGCACATAATATGTAATAGTGTCAGTGTATATGTGACAGTAAATAACAGAGCATACAATATGTGCAGGGCTGGACTGGGACAAAAAGCAGCACTGGCACAAATCCCCTACCAGCTCACATACAGTATCCACCTCCAAATTGTCTCTTGGTCCCACACCTTACAACTTTGTAAAATAAACAACACGATAACCACAAGAAAGAAAATAAAAGTGGCACCAAACAAATCCTGAATCACAAGGGTGTAGTGGATAAGTGTGCAGCTCTCTTTACATCAGGACAAGTGTACGCTGCACTAACACATGTCCATACACACCTATAACCCAGCCGATGTATGTGGACCAACATAGTGAATCATATCTATGGAATAACAGATCACGGGTGGTTAATGTTACTACTAGAGATGGGCGAGCGTTGATTCAACGACGCTTGAATTTCGTTTACAGAATTTTCAGGAACACTTCGTGTCTTCATGAAACTGAGGTCGAACTTTGGGGAGGTACATTCGGAGTGAACGAAGTGGTGCTTTTGATTGATAAAATGGCTGCGAGTACATGGCATTACAATGGGGTCAAAGCACCTGTGAAGGCAATAAAGTGGCTATGAGCCTGCATATCACATGTTGCTGAGCGGATGAAGCCAATCAGTAGACACCGCGTGATAGCAGTGACATCAACCACTATATAAGTCCGGGGCGCTGTGCTGGTGAGCTCATACCGCTCTCACTTGTACTGATCAGGGAAGGTGCTGCCCGCGGCTATAGCTCATTACTGAAGAATTGTATTTTTATATAGCGACATGTCATGTTGGGGTTATGCTCACAGCTTGTCTCAGAGACTGGTTGTCTCTAATTTCTATTCTAATTTTTTGGGGTAATTGGCGATCTGAAAATCAGTGTGCTTCCACTGCAGCTGCATATACATTCAATATACCAGGTGGGAATCTAGGCCCAGTTCCTGTTGTATTTCATTTAGCAAGAACCACGTTTTTACAATACCAATACCAGACTTCCATTTGGCTGCTCAATTTATTCGCGCAATTTACATCCAGGGGTAATTAAGCAAGGTTAATTACACTGTATCTCTGTTGTATTGCGTAGAAAACACAGCAATTTGTAAAACACGCTAAAAAGCTACTAGTTTTGTGCGGGCTGTCAATTCTTTGGCTGCAATTTACCTCGCAGGGGTTTAATAAGCGAGCGTTTTGCTTGTGTGCTGACCCCGAAGAAACCGTCTTTTTTCAACAGCCAAAATATATACATTTTATCCTGTAGCTCTAATCAACAAAGCAAAGGTTCATTACAACTGTTCACGTTGTTTGTGTGGCGTAGAAAAACAAACGCAATTGTAACACGCACAGAAGCTACTCATTTTGTGCAGCCTTAATTCTTGGTGCGCAATTTAACATCACAGAGGGTTAATTAAGGCGTTGTTTTGCTGGTGTGCTGACAAAAATAACAACCGTCTTTTTCAACGCCAAAAAATATCATTTTTCCCTGAAAGCCTAATTCACCAAGCAAAGTTTAATTACAACTGTATCTCTTGTTGTCGTGGCGTCGAAAACACGCAATTGTAACTCGCTACAAAGCTACTAGTTTGTACGCTCAATTTCTTTGTGCGGCAATTTACATCCAGGGGTTATTCCAGAGTTTGTTTTGAGCTTGTGTGCTGACAAAAATAAACCGTGCTTTTTCAACGTACAAAAATATATACCGATTTTTCCTGTAGCCTAATTCGCTCAAGCAAAAGGTAATTATAACAAACTGTCATCTCTTGTTGTGTGTGCGTAGAAAAAACAAACGCAATTGTAACGATTCTCACAAAGCTACTATTTGTGCAGGCACAATTCATTTGACGCATTTAGATCCAAGGGTTAATTAAGCGTTGTTTTGCTGGTTTGCTGACCCCAAGAAACCGTCCTTTTTTCAACGCAAAAGATATATTAGCATTATTTTCCGGTGTAGCCTAATTTCACAAGCAAAGTTAATTACAACACTGTAACTCTCTTGTTGTGTTGAGCGTAGAGAAAACACTCAATTGTAACACGCTACAAATCTACTATTATTTGTGGCGGCTCCAAATACTTTGACGCAATTTTAGATCCAGGGTTAATTTAACTCTGTAGTGTTTTGCTGGTGTGCTGACGCTCAAGAAACCGTCTTTTTCAACGCCAAAATATATACATTTTTTTCCTGTAGCCAAATTCACAAGCAAAGGTTAAATTACAACCTGTATCAACTCTGTGCGTCTGGCGTAGAAACACGCAATTGTAAACACGCTACAAAAGCTACTAGTTTTGTGCGGCTCAATTCAAGTGGCGTCTCAATTAACAATCAGTCATAGTAGGTTAATTACCTGTTGTTTTGCTGTTGTTTGACAAAAATAAAGCCGTCTTTCTTTCGACGCAAACATATAGTAAATATTTTGTCCCCGTGTAGCCTAATCACAAGCACAAGTTATAATTACAACTGTATCTACTTGTCTATTGTGGCTCAGAAGAACACGCAAATGTAAACACGCTACAAAGCTACTAAGTTTATGCGGGCTCAATTCTTTGGCTCAATATTACATCAGGTAGTTAATTAGCAGTGCAGCGTGTTTTGAGTCTGGTGTGCTGACACAAAAAAACCGTCCTTTTTCAACGCCAAAAATATACATTATCTTCCTGTAGCGTAATTCAATGTCCCCGAAGGTTAATTAAGCCTGTGTTTGCTTTTACTTAGTAAAACACACATAGTTTTTTTTAAACACAACAGTACAAGTACAATTTTTCTGGCCATTTGTGGAGCGCAATTTATATCGCAAGGGTTTAACCCAACAAACCACTTGTTATATGGAATTCATTTGAGTGAGTCAAAAACAGCGTTGTCTAATTATCATATACCAGATATCTCTCATCAAACAGTTTCCTGTAGCATTTTAGAACAAACAGTATGTCAGGACAGAGAGGTGCCCCAGGTCTCTGCACCTGCAGTGTCTGGCAGTGGCACAAACATTCATGAACAGGCCCAGGTCGCAGCACAGCAAGTTGGAACGTCGGCAGCCAGGGGTCACTCGTTGAGACCTACAACTGCCGCTGTCATCTTAGCGGCCGTGTGTGTTGTTCAGTCAACCCTTGATTGTTGAGCTAAGGTCATCCTCTTCCTCCCAGATGACATCTGACAACCCCCACCAAGAGTCCGGTGGTAACCTCAGACACAACCCTTAGGTTGCATGACCCCGGGAGCGGGTCAGCGTCGCTCACCTGACCTCAGCCCGCCTCTGTCCCCATCCTTTTTTCCCTCGCAGCCAGAGATCTACTATGTGGTCCTAGGGCTGAGCCCACTATAATATGAGGATGAACAATTGAGGAGGGCAGTCAGCAGCTACTGGCAGCGAAGATAATGGGGCCAAATATCCCCTGCTTTCTTTAAGTAGGCGGTAAAGTATAGATGTGGAGAGTGCATGGGAAAAGGTCATGTTTGAGAGAGGTGTCAGCCTCGGCATAACCCAAGACCGTGATGAGGAACCAGCAGTGACGATGAAAGACAAAAAGATGATGATGTAGCCTTACCGCAACTTGGGAGCCGGGTGAGCAAGGGCTTCATCATCGTCGAGATAGAGGCGTCAGCTTGCGCGTCAAGGAAGCAGCGCAGCCAGCCATTGGTTACGTGTGGCCGTGAATACAGCAGGATAGCAGCAGTGTGAGGTCGGAGCCAAGCGCCACAGGTAAAAAAACCCCGCTTCGCAGTCCAAGAAAAGTAGCGGCACCAGGAGGCTCAGCGAGGCAAGCGGCGGCAGTAGTCACTTCAGTGCTGAGCGTTGGCGGTTAAATCTGATACTCGCGTGTGGCAGTGGCTATTCTAAGACAACCGGAGGAGCCGAATATGTGTATATGTAAAATCTGTTGGGCAGAAAGTGTGAAAGCGTGGCCAGGGGAGCATACGTTTGCACCACGGCCCTGCGACCACACATGCAGCGTCACCACAGTTACGGTGGCCTGGGAAGAAAACGGGGCTCATATCTGTTGCGTGGTCCATCCTGCCGCCCGGCGCAAGCAACCAGCATCAGCAGCACGCCCGTTGGCACGCATGCCATTGTCAGCTAGCGTCAGGCTCCACACCACCTCTGCAGAAAGGGATCTGTTTCTCTTTGGACCTAATCTCCCGTTCCAGAAAGCTACCTCTCCTCGCAACTCATGGCCGCCAGCAGTCGTTCAGCGAGGTCGATTGCAAGAGACAACAGTATGCGTCCAACCGCATCCCTAAGGTGCAGCAGCTGACGTTGCTCCTGGTCCAAGTTGTTGGTAATGCAGTCCCTCCCTTTCCAAATGGTGGACTAAACTAGCACCATTCAGAGAACTAATGTGTGCATGTGTGCCGAGCGAGATGAGATATTTATCGCGCTCTGCCGTAATTTCCTTTATCCAGAAAAGTCAGTAGCCCAGCACTTATCATAAATATGTAGAAGCACGTTAGCCGCGTGGCCAAGTACCTTAGGTAATCGTATTTTTCCGAGGAGGCTAGCGGCAGCAGCGCGTGGGTTGACGTCTGTGGAGCTGTCACTACTGAGTCAGGGCCAGTACATGTCCTTTATAAACGGCCCACTAGGTGAATTTGCTCCTGCCCACGAGCACAACAAACAACTTGTCGGACAGGAGACGGTCCTCTTTCCTCCTCCACGTTTAGACAAACTGCTGCACCTCGCGCCAATGTCTGCCTCCTCCCACCTCCACCATCACACACCATCTCAGCCTCCACAAGTACTAGTGCTCGGCTCCCATCATATACAATGTAGTAGGGCACAGCGTGTCACGCAGTTCCTAAGCTACTGGCTTGCCTCGGCGAACGAAGTCACACCGGGAGGAACTGCTTCCACGTCATTCAGCAAGAAATCGATGTGTGGTGCTTTTCCTCCGCGCCGCCACTGCAAATCGGAACATGGTGACGTACCAAATGTGAGGAACATGGTTTCCTCGCTGCACGCGAGGAGGGATGGTCCCAAGTGCCCTGCATGTGCGCACGTGTTCAAACTGTTGTAACAGGTTCCTGAAGTCTTCCCCGATCTTCCAGGCAGATTCTAAAAATGGCCAGGAAACTGTGCAATGCACTTTATCCATTCGTAACAACAGTCCAGAGGTGAACACCCTACTCGAGTTGCAGCAGCAGAACGGCCTGTCCCCCTACACACTCTTGATTTCATGCGATGTGTTTCCACCACCGCTAGGAATTCCAGCCTCACATATCTGGAAACCGAACTGGTATGAACATAGAACGGCAATTAACGATTTTTTGATTTCCCAGGCAGCAGTAATTACTCCCCTGTTGTAACTTTTGATTCCAGCCATTGTGCAGCTCATGCGTGACCACCTCCATTTATTGAGGTGCCATTTCGAGGAGGCGACGTGTTATTTGTCATCCGCCAGACTACGGGATGAATAACGTCATCCAACTGCTTCATGTCCTGGAACAGATGCTGGAAAAATCAGTTCGCAGGGGACTGGAGACGTGGCGACTACATCTCGTGGCCACAATGAGATCCGGTGGGTGACTGAAATGGTAGGAGGAGGAGGAGGAGGACATTGGAGCAGAAGTCATTTGTCTGGTGACTAGAAGTGATTTGTCTAACCCAGGTGACAAGTAGAGGAGGTGGTCAGGAAGCAGCTGGAGATATTTGGAAGAGATGAGGAAGACGTGAGGCAGATGACCCCCAAGCACGTGGGCAGTATACAGTGGAAATGGAGGCAGGGAAGCCTCTCGAGTCACTTTGTGCAGATGCCCGCAGCATGCTTATTTGCCTGGCTAGTTGACAGCGCGAAGTAGTCAGACATTTCCGCAGAGGGAAATACTTCTGCTCTCCCACCCTATTGACCCCTCGTCTACGGGTCCATAATGGGAGCCTTTTTTCCCAGCTATTGAGAGGGAGGAACAAACTCAAAATACTATAGGGAAATCCTCCGTAATCAGTTGGCCGCTGCCTATTGCGGCATTGTCCCGCCTCTGACAGTCATGACCGGGGGGTGTCCTCAGGCGCTCACGTACTATTAGTCCGCTGCTGCTGGGGGATATGAGGGAGGGAATAGTGTAGCAGTAACCCATCTCCATACAGTACGAATAACTCATTAAGTCTGAGTCCACGAATGAGAGCTTCCTACCACCCGCCTAGTGTGAGGGCCATATCGCCAGCATCAGCAGGACCGTACCTGAAGACAGTCCCCTGAACCAACCGAGTTTGTGGCCTATACTTGGACAGTCACTCTTCCACCGCCAGCCTGTTAGAAGAGATACCAACCAACTGGACTAGCTGGGGCGCCAAACTGATGTGGTGCCGCAACTTGTCCGAGTTTTGCAGTGGAGAATCTGTCCTGTCCCGGCCAGTAGTGTGGTCATCAGAGCGGGGAGTTCATTTGCGGCGGGGGCCATCGTTACCCCCAAGAGAGAACCCGCTAGAGTTACCACTGTGGAAAATGTGGCGACACTGACCTTTGTCAAGGATGAATCAAGCGTGGACTCGGCCAAGGATTTCCACACACTAATGGACTTATGGCGTCAGTTGGGTTCACTACCCTTTGCCACCAAGCCACTATTCTATGCCGCCACACCAATCCGCCTGATGGTCCACAACATCATGCTGCCGAGTTTCTCCATCTTCCTACCACCAATCTTACCCAGAAATGGTAATCTTGTAGTCCACCCACCTCAACACTCAGTCATTGTGCCACTCTATAACCTCATGCAGCGCTGCTGCTTGGTGTTAGCTGAGTTGCCGTGCCATCCACACTGTTTCATTGTGTGCCACTCACTGACCTCATGTGTTGCTCCTGCCGACCCCGTCACCGGTATCAATGCACTGTCTAGTGCCACTCTGTGGCCTACACCTTTTTTTGCCACCCTCCCGAATTTGTCCATTGTGTGTCCCACTGTCTGACCCATCTGCAGCAAGTGGCTGCTGCCATGGTCCTCCACACTGTGTCATTGTAGCCACTGTGCCTTACCTCAATGCTGCTGAGCCGCCGTGACCCTCCGCTCTGTTCGATGTTATTGTGTGTCCACTATCTCCTGTGAGCTTCCTCCCTGTTTTGCCGACCTCCATATGTGATTTATGCCACTCTCTGACCTAATGTCTGCTTCTGAGGACACGTCTGCCGTGCCCTCCATCCAGATGTGTCATCTTGTGCCACACTTGTGGCCTAATACAGTTTTGTCTCAACACGCTCCAGAATCTGTCATTTAATGCCACTCCTGTACCTCGTACTGCTGCTGTGTGACCTCTACACTGTGTTGATATGTGCCACTTCTTTGGCCTAATACTGTTTTGCCATCTCCAGAATGTCATTGTGCACTGTCTGACCTCATTGCTGTGTGCTGTCTCGCTGTGGCTTCTGCCTGTTTCCTCCAGCGCTAGTGTGTCATAGTGTGCGCCACTTTCTGACCATCATGCTCTGCAGCTGGTGGTGCTGTCGTGCCAGTGTCCTCCACTATGTGGTCATTGTGCACTATTACTGACCTCTCTGCGCTGCAGTGGCTGCTGCCTGAGTCCTCGCACACTGTGTCACTTGTGCACTATCTGACCTCCTTCTGCTGCTGCGTGGCTGCTGCCGTGTCCCTCCACACAGTGTCAATTGTGCCACTGTCCTGACCTCATTGCTGGCTTGCCGCCTTGACCTCCGCTCTCAGTCCTTGTGCCATTCTGTGGCCTATCCTAGTTTTTGCACCTCCAGAATGAGTCATTTGGTGTGCCGACTGCCTAGAACCTCATGCTGCTGTGGCTGCCGCCGTCACGCTCCACAGCTCTGTCACTAATATTGCCACCTAAGCTCTCACTTGTTTTTTTCCAGCTTTTCCGCTGCCATGACTTTATCATTGCTACATTACCGCATGAGATTCTTTTGAGGTTCACGTTTTGCCCTCTTAAGTGCCCAGGGAATTTTATAGTGAAGCGATTCTAAGAGCGTCTGCAGTCATATCTGCGTGTCATACTAAATACATCAACATTGTATGAAGACCAAACCAAGCTCCCTCTGCAATTAAAGCATGGCACAACGTTGTCTAACAGCACCCTGCAGCTGCTGTGCAGCCTTGGAAATAGCGTGCTTTTTAACGCGATTCATCCCAAAGTAATTCGGACCGACTTCTCATTTTATGTCGGTCTTGAAAATTCGAGTCGTGCGCTAGGACTCGAATCGAATTTTTGAGAAAATTCTGCCCATCTCTAGTCACAACCCCTTGACCATGATACAGCAACAGACATAAAGCAAAATAACCACTGTGCATACCAGGGGACTCACATTGAGACGTCTTTCTCTCTGATGGGAGTTGACTTCTCTTTTCCTTTTCTATCTCCATCCTGCCCATACCTCATTGTATGTCTATCTCCCCAACAACCATCCCTGTATCGATTTACAGAACAAAACAACTTATCATCTCTGCTTCTTGAGTCCAGCACGCCTACCAATTTCCCCGATTTGGTGCCTCCAAAACAGTAATTGTACCCCAAGCAGTAAAAGTGCCCCCAAACGACTATAGGGCCTCTATTTTTGCCACCAGTAAGTATAAGTATCACACCCCATAATGTAGTCCAGTCTCCAAATTTAGGCAGGCAGAGTATTGCTCTTCTTTTTTAGTGTATGGGTGGTGGGGTGGGGGGTTAGACCCTAAAAATGTGTAGAAAGGTGGCAGACTCTTATTTTTAAGTAGGTAATGTCCCCTAGATAAGCCCTCCCCCATTAGAGAGGTCAATAGGCAGGTACATAGCTAGCCTTCCCAATTATGGTAAGCGCACTTCAGTAGGTAGGTATAAATATAAAGGCCTCGTCCACAATAAGATAGGGTATAATAATGTACCATTAGATAAAAAGGATAATATGCCCCCTTAGTAAGTACACAGATCAGTAGGTCCACAATTAGGTAGCCCCTAAGTAAATAGGCATTCTCAGTAAATAAATAGGTATAAAAGTGTACCTCTGAAGGTAGATAAGTATAAAGGTCTACCAGAAGGGGTAGAGGAAGTATGTAGAATCCGTCATTAGGTCACTGCAGTAGGAAGTATATAAGATCCCCTTAGTAGGAAGTTATATTGGGGGCTCCCACAATGTAGAGAGAAGTTTAATAGGGCCCCCCCTAATTAGTTTAGGAACATAGTTTCCCTCTGTTATATACTGTTAGCATAGATCTGGGTCCCTGTAATGCAGGGGTGGATTCGTCTTGGAGACACGCAAGGCGATATAGGTTAAGCCACGCCAGGGAGCTGAGTACCTAAGTAGCCCCTCGATGTTCACCAGAGCCCTCCCGCAAGCGGGAATGGTGACTTTGGCTACGCGTGAGACGTACCAGGTCGCTACCCCTTATAATTGACTTGCTTCTGCGGCGGCGACCGGGGAAATTGCGAGGTACATGAATCGGGTATCCCGGAGATGTAGTCGGGGACAGGCAAGGAGGTCAGGACGGGTGCAGAGGTTCTGGTCAGAGACAGCAGAAGGTCATGGCAGTGGCAAAACAGTCAAGGTCAGGAAACCGTAAGCAGGACGCACATGGTAACAAGGGAGACAAGACGGGAGACTTCTGAATACAGACTGATAGCCACTCCTCACTCAACATCACACTGGGCACACCAACGAACTGGCAGTGGAGTGTAGGAAGGCGTGCACTATAAATATGGTCACGGCCAGCGAATGCCCAATTAACCGCGAACTATCCCTTTTAAATCTCCCGACCACCGTCGCGGCGCCCTCCCTAAGCATGAGGGGTATACGCGCGGCGGCTGTCAGAGGCCGACGGAGAAGCCACACTGAGTTTTGGGACTGTCGAGTACGGGGTTTCCTCGTCAGGAGCAGAAAGGGGGCAAAACGGCTGCGCGGTGCAGCAGCGGTGGCACACCCCCCCGCACCGCTCGCCAGACCCCGAAAGCGCAGTACGACGGCCGTCTGGCGTGCGCGGCGCTGAGCCCCATGACCGTGACTCCTCCCCCCCTTAAGATCTCACCCCCTCCCCTCTTCCTTGTGGGCATTTAGAGCAGATATCTGGACAGGCTTTGCCGTACGGTTCCCACGAACTCACCTCCGGAACCCGAAGCCCTTTCAGTCGAATAAGGAATAACCTTCTTCCCCCTCAATCACCCGTGCTTCTCCCCAACACCTCCTTGACCTGCAAAGAATGTTTATCTGAATAGCACATGAGGCAAGCTGAGACTAATACGTGAGAAGCGGTCACACCACCGGCTTGAGGAGGGACAAGTGGAAGGCGTTCGGGATTCTTAGAGTCGGGGCAAGCAGAACTTGTAAGGATTCAGGTTTTACATGTCGTCCGAAGTACCGACAAATCTGCCCAGTATATGGTAGACCAACGTGTGATCTGGGCACATTGAAGCGGATGTATTTGTGGATACCAAACCCTATTTTCCCCGCCCGTCTCAAAATACGGTGGCGGGTGACCTACGAAACCTGTCAGCCTGAATTTAGTGCGGGCAAAAGCCCGTAGCAGGGCCTGTCGCGTGCGTGAGTTTGCCAGAGATCCTTGCATGATCCGTTACATTTGGGGCATCCACGGTCAAGGGACAAGATACGAGTGTAGCCTACTAAGGAGAGGTGGGCGTAGATGTATAAACTCCAATAGCCACATCAAAAGGTCTTAGGCCACCAGCGGATTCGGAATCTAAAGAGTTATGGACACTCTGCCCAAGGGAGAAGATTACGGACCAGATTATCATTGACGGGTTGTGTGACACAAAAATGCCGCAAGTAGTTACCGCCACACCTTTTTAAAACCCTCTTCTATTACCTGCCTGTTTATTTTGAGGTGAGTCATGGCAGAGTGAAAAATCTAGCTGAACCCGCAACTGAACAGCACAGACCCTCGCAAAGATTTACACCACTAAACTGTGGACACCCCTGTCAGGAGACAATATGCAAAGGGAATGAACCGTGCAATCGGAAGACGATGACGGTAAAAAATGTTGGGGGTGCCAAGCTGGGGGGCAAGTGGGTAACCCTGCAGAGGGATAAAATGAGCATTTTTAGGAGAAACGAACTGTCAACCACCCAGATGACCGGTTATCCAATAGGGGCGGGTAGATCTGTAACAAATCCATGGCGACATGGGTTCCAGTGTTTATTATCTCCCCGGCACATAGATAGGCCTGAAGAAATGGCCCGCGGTTTGAGACCGAGGGACCATTATTACGGAGCCAGGAGGTGCCAGCGCCAGAGACAAAGTCCCTGACATCCTGCGCGAGGATGGGCCACCAGTAATAACTCATAACTTCATGTGACGGAGTGAGCAATCAGACCCTTTGGTCAATGTGCATCTAAATTAGTGCAGTTTATATTAGAAAATTAGCTAGCATTTCACCATCTGTCTCCTTATCAATGCTCAGGCACCAATGGCCCCAGGACACGTTGCTCTCGCCTGGTATATCTCATACCTACCTTCTCTGACCGCTTCTTCATTGTCCTCATTTGCAGGTTTCTACCATTTCTCTCTCTCCTTCTGCCGCGTGTAGGGCGTCCCCTACCGGGGTCAGTTCTTG
The DNA here is from genome assembly GCA_025379985.1 of Phyllomedusa bahiana. Lineage (NCBI taxonomy): Eukaryota > Metazoa > Chordata > Amphibia > Anura > Hylidae > Phyllomedusa > Phyllomedusa bahiana. The sequence continues at coordinate 105,155 of JAODAL010006520.1, read as the reverse complement.
GTCCCAACCTCCTGCTTCACAATCTATACAGCCCCTCAATTGTGCTCAACCATCAGTAGATTTGGTGCTTCCATACCATTCTCTGACGAGGCTGATTACACTCAATTATACACACTTCGCTCAGAACCATCACTCCTTCCGGCTGCCTACAGAAACACCAGTGACTGTCTTCAGCCTGTCTCTGACATCATGTCCTCATCCACTCTATCTCCACCAAAACCACACCAAAAACACGTGACTTCTTGTTTTTTCCGCCATCTAGCTACCAACCCCCATGACTGTGCTATTCTCTCTATCATGTGTGTGGCAGACACAATAACACATAGGCAGCAGGCCCAGTGCTACTTGTGAGGGTTATTCAGATCTGATCTGTGACCTATCCACCCCAATATCCAATCCGCTAGAGCCCGCTCCTGTCAACCTTGCACCTAAGAACATCTCCAGAATTACCGTCCTATTTTCTCACTGGTTGAAACAACTCCAACACTCATTGATGCTCTTATTCATTCTCGGACTTGGACTAATGTAACTCCTTTGCTTATATCGGTCTCCTCCCTCTCTGTAAAACTCTGACCTCTCTCCAGTCTATTCCAGAATGCAGAAGCCAGACAATACTATTCTTTCCAGCCAGCACTAAGACTGATGCCTCTACCCTGTGGTCACTACTTGCTGCAACTGGGTTGTCCATCCGTAAACAGAATACAGTGCATAAACTCATCACTTTCACACCATAAAGCTCTCCACACATCCTGCACCCTCACACACATCTCCTCCCTCATCTCTGTCTACCATCTGCCCGCTCTCTCCGCTCAGGCTAAGTGACAACAACTTACAGACTACAATCATTCGAACCTCCCATGCTCATCTTCAGAGATTTTGCACGTGCTGGCACCCATTCTCTGGAACATCCTAGCCAGACATACCATCGAAGGCACAATCCCATCCTTCGCGAGTTTTTTTAAGAGTGTACCGGAAAACAATCTTCTCAGGCAGAAGGCTACCAAAACCACTAATTGCTAACCCATACCTAGCTATCACACCATTTCTGTCGACTCACCCTAAACTAGGGTGCCATCAGCAGTGAACCCTCATTAGTATTTAAGCTCTTGCGATGCAGGGTCCCGTCACACCTTGTTATCTCACCTGTAAGTAGCTTTCACTGAGTGTAATTATCTCCTGTTCTTTTGTCTGTAATGTATACCCCTCATAGCATCATGTAAAGTGCTTCGAAATTTGTCTTGGCGCAATAATAAATATTATACATATTACAGTTATTATAATGAGTGAGAACCACAGCTGTAGAACTAGTGGACTCCGTGGATGTCCCAGCTATTCGGAAGAATGTCCCCCACTGTCGAGGATTCTAGGCATGCAAGGCAGGACGCACATAAGTTCTTCACCAGGTCAAGTGTATATGAAGGATCCACGGGATACATTCCATGACAGAGCCATTCTGGAGGTGGACTATGTGCTGTTGGAGGAGACTCCAAGAACCACCGTATACGAAGAGAACGAAAGATAGTGACATCAGCTTTGACGTTCTTCCCTGGCTGGCCGAAAGGTGTCAAAGAAAGTCAAATGGGCAAAACAAGGGCGACCATACTGTGCCATGCCGGGGAATCTCATGCGTTAATCCGTCTGAAGATATAGATGGTGTTTTTTAATTTTCGGTGAAGATGATACATAGGTATGACTACAAGCCCCCTCAGCAGGTGAACGCACTCCTCCAGAGCAACTATTTATGGCCGATAATTCGTGATCACCATTATGGTATAGACTCTCTCGCAGGAGAGAAAAGTTTTGCAGTGGAGAAAAACCCCACCAAGTATCAGGTTATCCCCGAGGAGTGATTGCTCTGCAGCAGGACAGCGCCGGCACCCCAGAAGTGAACGCGTCCACTTCCCAGATGAATGGGCAGTTTGGGACGTGCAAGACAGAGCTGAAGCAGAACTTGAAATGCAGATTTTGAGACGGTTGAAGGCTACTTGAGCCTTCAGTGGGTGCCATGACTTTGGATTGGCGATTTTCTAATTAGATGCCACCAGTGTGCTGCCACCAGCGAAGAGCCTACTGGAGAGAAATTGTCCTATACTAAATGTGATGAGGCGAAACCCAACAAACTTTTGAATGTGCCCCGAAGGCCCTCCTGTTGAGTCCACAGTAACACAGCGTGAGAGTTATTTGAAGTATCCATCCGTAGACCCTATCGACTACGCTGAACCCTAAAATGTAATGCTAGTAAAGATTAAAAGCAGGCACTTCCATCTCCGGTTTGGTCACACAAAAAGCTGATAGTTGGTGCAGATCGCCATGAGGAACCTGGCGTACGTGTGTTGCTATTGAGTCTTCGATATCAGAGACACAAAAAATTAGTCAAATCGTCGCAAGTGAAACAATCACACAGACAAGAGTAAAGGGTGTCCGCGGAAGATCTCATTGACAAAGTTACTGAAACACAGCAGGGGAGTAAGCAGAGACCGAATGGCAATAACCAGTATACTCGAAGTGGCCATCCCGCGTATTAAACGCCGTTTTACCACTCATCGCCTTCTTGAAAGCGATTAAGTTATAAGACAACCGCGTCGATCCACCACCAGCTTGAGAAAAGAGATTTCGTCAGCCACTGGCATGCGATCAAAAATTCTGAGATCAAGTGCAGAGGTAGCGTTTTTTAACCCGTTCATTTATTTAAGCCCGATAGTCGATGCGGGGCCAGAGAGGACCCTCATGATTTTTTCTCCAACGAAAAAAGTACAAGGCGTCACCAGCAGTAGACTGAGAACCTAAACGAATACAGCCTTTAACTGGAGGTTCCTCCATGTAAGTACTGCTGACATATGTTCCGTTAGTCCCTCCCGGGATGGAGAGGGGGAGATTGACCGCGGCCTCCGGGTAAAAGGAGTATCAGGCCAGGATGTCGACTATGTGACTCACATCATAATGCCGTGTGGAGGAAGAGATTTGCTGTCTTACCGAAAAGACGTCTGTGCTCAAGTCCTCAGTATAGCGTAGGTGAGGCCTGGTGGAGGCTATTGGTAACTTTTCAGGTGGAGAGGCGACCCGAGGAGTGCAGTGTTTGCGGCTATTCAGACAGGCACACGAAAAGACAAGCGGAACCCCAACGCATGACTTCACCTGTGCTCCAGTCCAAGGTCAAGTATGGTTCTGCAACCATTTGAGGACCCATAAAGGGGTTACAGACGAGGATCGAGGCAGGACGAGAATTACGAAGTCTCCTTGTGAAGAGCCCCAATACTGCAAGGGTGAGGGAGCAGTGTGAAAGCGGATAGCATCCTTAAGAGCATTCGCCACTAGACCGAGCGAGACAGAACATAGGCTATCTGCAACGGAATCACTGGAGACGAAACCGTGGTCACAAGTTTCGTGGCTATATGAAATTTCCTGCAGATCCTGATCAATAAAGGCGGATTCCTGAAAAGGTTGCTGTCCGTGATACCCCAATACATACGGTCATGTGATCAGACAGGGAGGAGCCGACTCAGACACCAATGGTTGCCTCTCTACGAGCCGTAGGGTGCAGAAGTATCCCGTTGGCAGCAACGACAGTCCCCCAAAAAACATGTGCCAGATGAGAACCGCCACAAAATAGACAAACACACTTGCTTCTGACTGACGGTCTGTTAAATGTTCCTCCTGGGATCAGGTGGGCTTCTCTCAACCTGCGATAGGTTCTACTCTTTGGAAACACATCGGAAGGCGAAAGAGGTGGTCACTGTGGAAAGTGGGTGAGTCGCAAGCGAAAAACGGCATGGACAAGTGACGACCTCCCGTTGTGAGGCGGAGCTCATGTTTGCCTTATCTGCGAACCGAATATCGATTCGGGAGTGGCTAAGTGGATTAAGTCAATCCAGTAGCAGCATGGTTTAGGATGGTCCCAGAGGCGTGCGATCTCATCTTGATCGACTCCACGAGGAGATCTTGCCAGAATGTCTAGCACAAAGCTTCGTCTTTCCAGACCAACGCCGTGAACGCGCGAATGATGTTCAAACTGAAACAGAATACTGACCGAAATCTCCGTCGGTGTTTGCGCGCAGTGACGCAGCCGGAGCAGTGCTGTGCGGCTGCCGACAGAAGTACGAGCCCTTAGTCCTCAAAGACCTGTGCGGGGCAACTCCTCCGGAGGAAGGTTTGGAGGTCAAGCTGTCAGAGGATCCCCTTCGATCTCATAGTGGGCGTGGCCCAAGCCACAGGCTATCTCCAGACAAGAGTGCTGATTATGAATGCTACCTTTGGCGCGCTCTGATGGAGAATATGAATGCGCTATTAGCATCTAGGTGGAAGAGAGCACATGGCTTGATGAACCCACGGCTATTTCTTGGTGGGTCTCCATCGTAGTCGTGTAGGTAAGTTGCAGAAGCAGAGAGGTGGTCCTGAGACCGGAGCAGGTAGAGCAATGGATGCCGGAGCAACGGATGCAAGTGCCGCGTCGGAGCAGCTGGAGAGGTCTAGACATGGGCCGCAAGGTTCTGCATCATGCCGCAGGTAGTGTCTGCAGTCGTATACTTTAGTCTCTTCTGTGGCGACTGCCCGTCGTGACATAAACCGATAGGTCGGGCAGAGGAACCCTTATGGGAAAAAAAAACCCCCACTTGCGAATCCATGGCCCAGTTTCTACTGTATTGGCAGTGGTGGATCCTGTGCACTATATAAGACGATGATATTAAGCCACCGCCAGGTGAGCGGCGTCTAAGTGCGCCCCTGTTAGACACATGAGCCAGCTGCAAAGCGGGATGGACTTAGTGCGGCGTGAGGCTACCAGGTTGCTACCCCGACGTGACTTGCTTGCGGCAGCGGCTGGGGTGGTGCGTGGTACAGAATCGGAGATCCGGAGAAGTAGTCGGGCGGGAGGAGGTCAGGCAGGAGGTCAGGACGGGCGGCAGAGGTTCGTGGTCAGAGACAGGCAGAAGGTCAGGGCAGGCGGCAAACAGGCAAGGTAAGGAAACGTAAGCAGGCGCACTGGTACACGGGAAGACAAGACAGACTTCTGAATACAGACTAGGCACTCCAAACACACACCAACGAACTGGCAGTGAGTGTAGGAGGCGTGCACAATAAATAGGGTCAGCAGCCAGCGATGGCCAATTACCGGCGCGCTTTCCCTTGAAATCCTGACCAGCCGTCGCGCGCGCCCTAAGCAGCGGGTACACGCGCGGCGGCTGTCAGAGGCAAACGGAGAAGCACAGGAGCGGGGACTGGTGAGTACGGGGTTTCCCGGGCAGGAGCAGAAGGGCACCCGCTCTGGACCCCGTAAGCGCAGTCCCCCAGTAGGTAGGTATATAAGGCTATCATATTCGGTTGGTACTTAAGCCCCACGATCAGTAGGTAGGTATATAGGTTCCCCCGAATAGGTAGATATATAAGGCCCCCCAGTAGGTAGGTATAATCCCCTGCTATAGGTAGGTACATAGGGTTCCCCAGTAAATAAGTTGGTATTTAGGGTCTCCTCAATACGCTGGTAGGTAGATACATAGGCCCCCTCTAGTAGATAGATAGGTACATAGGTCCTTCAGTAGGTAGGTAGGTAAATACATACATGTGAAAGTCAATGACAGAGTACAAAGTATATGATAGTGCCAGTGTATATATGACAGTAGTAACAGAGAACATAGTACATTATGTAACAATGCCAAAGTATGTGTGAGAATATTTGATGGTGAGCTTTCGAGAGAACTAGCTCCCTTCTTCAGACAGGTTGTTATACAAGAAATTGAAAATTCACAGACTTTTTATACACAAAAGACATGGACCTTCAAAGGGTCCTAGAATTCTTAAAAATAACAAAATGCAATATAAGCAGAGAAGTCATTTACGGCAGGTCAAGACATCAACTATCTGGAAACTTGTGAGGCGTGACTGAGGGGGAATAATGAAGAAATCAGGTGATACCTTTTAGAGGCTAACTGAGTATATTTGATGGTGTGCTTTCGAGAGAACTAGCTCCCTTCTTCAGACAGGTTGTTATACAAGAAATTGAAAATTCACAGACTTTTTATACACAAAAGACATGGACTTCAAAGGCGTCCTGGGACTTAAAAGTTGTCAGAGATAGTTACGGAGTCAAGACATCCCGGTAATTTTCAATTTCTTGTATAACATCATGCCTGATGAAGAGAGCTAGTGCTCTCTAAAGCTTACCATCCGATATACTGAGCCTCTAAATGTATCACCTGATTTCTTCACTATTCTACTACTTTCTATGGCTAACATGGTACAACATTATACTAAAAGTATGTGTGTCAGTGTACATCACAGTGAATGTCAGTGTATGTGTGATCGTTAGTGACATGGCACATCATATGTGACAGCGCCATGTGTGACATAAATGTGAATTCACACGTCTCATTGCAGGCGTATAGTGGCACGTACTGTGCACGCCAATATATGTCTGCTGTTTTATAAGTACGCATTGGCCAGCACATACTTCTAAAGCACTCTGTGCAGAACCCCAATCACTTTCTTTCTCCCTGTGCCTAGAAGAAGTAACATGTCAGTTCTTTCTCCCTGCGCGCGGTATGCATCGGGGAATACTTTGTAAAACAATAGCATTCAATGAGTGTTATGATTTTACCATAATTGCATGCCATATTGCAGCGCAATAACACCCTGAAGTACTGCCTGCAGTTACGTCGTGGGAACATAATCCATAAGTGACAAAGCATATGTGATAGTGCCAGAGTATGTATGACAGAGCATATGGTACATAACCAAAGTAACAAATAATAATTAGTTTTATTACAGTACTACATGCAGTAATGGTGAATGAAAATTTTTAGTATTACTTTTTCTATAATAAATGCATTTCACAGTTCCAGTTCTGAGATTCCAATAAAAGACTAAACTGGATGTACAAGTGAGTTTCAAAAGATCCAGTCTGACCTAATCTCACTTCCTTTGACGTTTCTGTAACATCCTAAAATATTTCCCCTTCTCCAGAGAGTGATTGAATGATATAAGCCAGTTCAGGTATTCCTGTCATTGAACAAGGTCTGGATTTTTGTTCTTCAAAAAAGAACATCACAAGGAGCAATAGTAAAGTCATTTTGAAAGGAAATGACAAGGGTTGAATTGCTCTTTCCCCTAAGCAATGTTATATAAAAATACTCTATTCTTGTTTTACAAGACAGCTTCAATGGCAAAACATCTGAGCCTGGCCAGTAGAAATGTTGGATGTCATACTTAATAGGTGCAGTGGGGATTTAGGAGAGGATAGATCACAAGAACTTCATTACCTCTCTGCTTAAAGGAATACATCGGGAAAATCTAATACATTGTGTAATGCCTCGTACAGGATCTGAAGAGACACATGGCACAACGGACAAGGTGCAATTTTTAATAATTTGGGTGCATGAAAGTAACTTTAGAAACAACAAAACACGGCCAGTGGTCAACAGCAGCATACAACAGTAAACGTCTTATGCTGGGTTCCCTCAAGCTCCAGCAATATACGAATTTATCAACCACACACAGGATATTAAGTGAAAATAGTGTTTATCTTGTATCAGCTAGTATCCAACATTACATCTTTCAAACAAGACATGTAGAAAATAAAATGGCGTTTAGTATCTGTTGTATGTTAATCCATAGATCAGCATTTACTTAGCTACAATTCATTGTCCATTTTTGTCATATGATGTTAAATAGACTCCAGAGCCGTCAGCACACCGTTACTGAACCAGGCAGCAACAGGACATTTCCGAGGCAGCAGCTTCTTTCTTTGAGCATGCGGAGTAGGTGTCCAAGTGTTCATTATATACATCTTAAGGTCACAGGTGATCACTTAACCTTTTAAACGCTACTATAAATCTGCATAGCATTAAATACATAACTGAAAGATATAAATAACACATATATACATACCATTCCAAAAAACACTTTAATATAAAAGCTTAATTTAACCCCTGTGGCCTCAAAGATTGCAATTTATAGATCCAAAAGGCTTCACATTAAAGCAATTTGGAGCTCAAGGTGTTGACATAACGGTTCATCACTTCCTCTATAAAGGGCCGCCATAAAGGCAGTACAGGGGGTACTGTCATACGGGGCCCGGTGAAAAACCTGAAACACGTATGTTTCACAAACTAGTCAGTGCCTGTCTGCACACGGGCCCACGCGGCGAAGGTTACTGTCCACCCTTGGGCCCGTGCGGCTCAGAGGGTGGGAGGAGGGGGCTGTGCTCCGCTTCACAGGAGTGCTCAGTCAGTACAATAACATAACAGCAGAGACTGACACTTACTTACTAATTCAAATTGTCAAGCATCCCGCCCGCAGGCAGAGAGAGAGAGACACGGGCCCGCGCAGCGAAGGTTACTGTCTGCGCTTGGGCCAATGCGGCTCAGAGAGTGGGAGGAGGGGGGCTGCGCTCCGCTGCACAGGAGTGCTCGGTCAGTACATTGACACAACAGCAGAGACTGACACTTACCTGACACTTACTTTTTAATTCAAACTGTCAAGCATCCCGCCCGCAGGCAGAGAGAGAGAGAGGAGGAGGAGGGGCAAGCTCCGATCACAGGCTGCGCAGCAGGACAATTGAGTGTCAGTCTCTGCTGTAGCTATGTTAATGTACTGACTGAACGCTTCTGTGCATCGGAGCATGACTCCCCCTCCTCCTCACTCTGTGAACTGTGATACTGCCCTCTGAAATGTGTGGGGTCCCTCTGAAGGCCCACCCCCTGGACCCCAGCTGTGTGGGACCCCTCTGAAGTCCCCCTCTGGGCTCCAGCTGTGTGGGGTCCCACTGAAGCCCACCCCTGGGTCCCAGCTGTGTGGGGCCCCACTGAAGCCTCCCCTCCAGGCCCCAGCTGTCTCAGGCCCCTCTGAAGCCCTCCATCCGGACCCCAGCTGTGTTGGGCCCTTCTGAAGCCCCCTCTCCGGAGTCAAGCTGTGTGGGGCCTCTCTGAAGCCTCAGTCTTAGAGGGGCCCCACACAGCTGCAGTCCAGGTGGGCTTCAAAAGTGCCCCACACAACTGAGGTCCGGAGGGACTTCAGTGGGGCCCCACACAGCTGGGGCCCAAGGGTGGGCTGTAGAGGGGCTCCACATAGTGGTCTCTGGGGGGCTTCAGAGGGGCCACACACAGCTGGGACCCAGGGAGGCTTCAGGGGAGCCCCACACAGCTGGAGCCCAGTTGTGGGCTTCAGAGAGACCCCAAACAGCTGGGGCCCGGGAGGCTTCAGCGGGGCCCCACACAGCTGGGACCCAGGGGGGGCTCAGTGGGGCCCCTCAGAAACCCCCACTGGGTCCCAGCTGTGCGTGGCTCTTCTTAAGCCCCCCCAGCCGCATAAAGAGGTGCCCAGCTGTGTTGGACCCTCTTTATCTACGGTTGGGTTACTGTTGAGGGGACGGGGTGAGGAGGTTGGTGTGGGGCTGGATTGGCAGAGGGCAGGGTTGACGGGGGGTTTCTGATGGCGCCCCTGCTTCTATATACACAGCAGCAAGATCTATGTAGGACAGACTAGCAGGACAGTGCGCCTTCGTTTAAATGAACACAGGTCAGCTATAAGTTCTTTTTAAGGGTATGTTCACACTGCGTCTTGCATTCGTGTGAACATACACTTTTCAGATGCGTCTCTGGGACTGACAGAAGGGACCCAGAAACGCATCTAACAATTAGCACTGACTTTATCAAGCCTGCAATGAGGAACACGCAGCGGCGTTCACATGAGAGATCGCCGCTGAGTGTTTGCATCGTTCCTGTCAGGTCCGTCTTTCAAAGAATTGCATGTCATGACGCAACGGATTACGGATGCAAGATGCAGTGTGAACATACCCTAAAGGGAACCTATCACATAGGTTATGCTACCCTTGTTGTTAAAAAGATTTAACCCCTTAAGCCGAACGCCTGAAAAGCACTTAATGACCAGCACATTTTTTTAGTTTTTGCCTCTTTGTGTTTCAAGAGTCATAACGTTTTTTATTTTCCAATGATGCAGTTGTATGAGGCCTCGTTTTATTTGGGACAACTTTTCAGTTGAATAGTTTAAGTTTACTTATAAATTATTGCAGAATTTTTTTACAATTTTTTTTACATTTTTTTTACACCATTCACATTTTACACTTAATAACTTGTTAGATTAATTTTACAGATTATTACGTTTGTATGGATACCTAATGTGTGTAGGTTTTTTTTGTGCGTGTTTAATGTATGCACAATTATTTTTTATTAACCACTTAAGGACCCGGCGTTTTTTTTGTTGACACGTTCGTTTTTCCCTCCTCGCCTTCCCAGAGCCATAACTTTTTTATTTTTCTACCTACATAGACACATGAGGGCTTTTATTTTGCGGGATAAGATGTACTTTCTAATGGTGTTATTCACTATACTATAGAATATACTGGGAAACCGAAAAAAAATTCCAAGTGGGACAAATTGTGAAAAAAACGTATTTTCGCCATGTTTGCGGGGGTTTTGCTTTTATGCCGTTCAATCTTGGGTTAATACAATGAGTTATCTGTATTCTACAGGTTGAAATGCATCCGGCAATACCAAACATGTAGGGTTACCGTTATGTTTTGGTACCGAAAAAAATGCCAATCTTTTTCTATTTTTGAAATTTGCGCCTTGGCTGCAGTTTGTGCGACCAATTTTTTGTGCTAACACCTACGGACGTCAGTGAGGGTGCATTTTTTGTGGGCCAAAGTGTACTTTTTATCGCTAGCAGTTTGGAATGCATGCGACTTTTTTGATCACTTTTATTCCATTTTTTTAAGTGACATAAAATGACCAAAAAACACAATTTTGGCATTTGGAATTTTTTTCTTCTACGGTGTTCAGCGTATGGGATGTTATTAGATCGTACTTTTTTGGACGCAGCGATACCAAATATGTGTAACTTTTTTTATTATTTTATTGTTTTTATTTTTAAAATGGGAGAAGGGGGGTGATTTGAACTTTTAATACTTTTTTTTGTACTGTAAAACTTTATTTATTTATTTTTTTACTTTAACATTGAGGCCACTTATGGTGCTTGACCACTAGGTGACGCGATTGGCAATACAGTCTAATGCATTGCAGAGGCAATGCATTAGACTGTACCAAGATGGCGGTTTTCCCACTTCCTGTCTGTAGATGGAAGTGGGGCAAACCAGGACATGGAAGTGACAGGAGCCTTCCCAAGGTTCTCCGCTGCCATGTCCGGGGGTCGGATCGCTGCAGCTATGCTGCGACGGTGCCGATCACCCTCAAGATCGGTGCAGGGCACTTATCTTAATTCATTCAGACGCCGTGGCCATCTTTGCCGCGGTGTCTGACGAGTTAAACAGCGCGGGCGGGCGATGCTGCCCATTCTCGCTTTAACAGCCGGGTGTTATTGGCGATTAGCCGCTAACACCCGGCGGCTGTGCGGGGAGGGTCACGGAGCGATCCCCCTACAAAGCCCTTTAAGGACCCTGGGACGTACTCATATGTCCAGGGTCCTTAAGAGGTTAAATATCCTAGAGATTGTGCTGCCTCCTGAACAAAGTCGGCATGATCAGCTGTATTTTACAGCCGAATCCCTGCGCTGTCGGTGAAGAGTGGAGTTTACTTTGCCTGTAGCCGATTAACCCCTTAGCGGCCACAAACTGAGTGAGAGACAGATTGAGGGTGCTCCCTCTGTCACCAACGAAGCCCATTGTGCAGTAATTGCTGCTCCATTGGCTTATCTGACAGCCCCTGATGTCTAACAAGACCTTCTGGGACTGTCTGTGATATCATCGCCTTCCAAAAAATGTATTTAAAAGATGATAAAAAGGTCACATCCCTTGAAAAATTGTGCCTATAAAAACTTCATCTCATCCCGCAAAAAACAAGCCCATACACAGCTCAAAAATAAAAAAGTAAAAAAGTTATGGCTCTCAACATGGCTGGACTGGGAATAAAAATCAGCCCTCTACAATCAGCCCTCCACCTGCAGTGCAGTATGCTTGCAGGGTTGGTGCTTTTTTTATTTTTCTCTCTGGATTATGGAGGTCGGTTGACCCTATGAGAAGTCTGAATTTGCCTCTAGTGAGAGGTAAGAATACAGTAGGACCACCCACCTTGAGATCCCATTGTAAGCCGGGGGTGGCTTTAGCATTTTTTTGATCAAAACGTGTGAACTAAGAATCTCAAAGTTGTTTCATTTATTGTAGATAGCATAAATGTTTCTTTAGAGGTTTCCATGTATTGTATAGCCCTTTTAGCAGATGGTGTGCCACTGGTATTGGAGTGCGTGTATATACATCTGCCGCAGCCAAGCCAGTGGCACCCAGGTTCACATTGTGTTTTTCAGAAATGTTTTTTTGTGCAGAACTATACATTGTATTTGGAATATATTACTTTTAAGCTATATAGGGAGGAATGGATGCCTCCATTTTGGTCTCTTGCATCCCGCCTACCTCCACAGGCTGTTATATCAGTGCAGTATGCTTGCAACGTTGTTGTTTTTTTATTTTTCTCTCTGGATTATGGAGGTCGGTTGACCCTATGAGAAGTCTGAATTTGACTCTAGTGAGAGGTAAGAATACAGTAGGACCACCCGCCTTGAGATCCCGTTGTAAGCCGGGGGTGGCTTAAGCATTTTTTGATCAAAACGTGTGAACTAAGAATCTCAAAGTTTTTTCATGTATTGTAGATAGCATAAATGCTTCTTTAGAGGTTTCCATGTATTGTATAGCCCTTTTAGCAGATGGTGTGCCACTGGTATTGGAGTACGTGTATATACTTATGCCGCAGCCAAGCCAGTGGCACCCAGGTTCACATTGTGTTTTTCAGAAATGTTTTTTTTGTGCAGAACTATACGCTGTATTTGGCATATATTGCTTTTAAATTATATAGGTAGGAATGGATGCCTCCATTTTGGTCTCTTGCACCCCGCCCACTTCCACAGGTTGTTATATCAGTGCAGTATGCTTGCAGGGTTGGTGCTTTTTTTATTTTTCTCTCTGGATTATGGAGGTCGGTTGACCCTATGAGGTCTGAATTTGACTCTAGTGAGAGGTAAGAATACAGTAGGACCACCCGCCTTGAGATCCCGTTGTAGGCCGGGTGTGGTTTCAGCATTTTTTGATCAAAACGTGTGAACTAAGAATCTCAAAGTTTTTTCATGCATTGTAGATAGCATAAATGCTTCTTTAGAGGTTTCCATTTATTTTATAGCCCTAAAGATCAGCCCTGGCACTAAGCCCCCACCAGTCCACATACAATATCCGCTTACAAAATTTCCCTTGTTCTCGCACCTCGCCACTTTCTGAAATAAACTACACTGTACAGGTGCTTTCACACAGAGCATTTTTGGTGCATTTTTGATGTGTTTTTGGTGCGGTTTTGTACAGAAAGGCAGAGCAGTTAATGTTGTACATTTCTGCACAAAAAACGCATCAAAAAATGCACCAAATCCGCTTTGTGTGAGAGCTCCCTAAACACAAGAAAGAAAGAAAAAGTGGTGCAGAGAAACTCCTCATCACAGAGTCAGGTGTGCACTTGCTTTACAATCAGGGACAAGCCCACACTGACACTACATAAGCTCCAACATAACCTGCAACCATTCCAATCAGATCACCAGTAGTCAGGTCACCATCAAATGAATACAGCACTGACTCAACACAGAAGTAAAATGACCCCTGACAGCAAGGACGCACAGGAGAGGTCATCTCTGATGGGAGTTGTCTTCTTCTCCTTTTCTTCTGCATCTGGCCCAAACCTCCATGACCGTCTTCCCTGATGAGTTGTTCCCTTCCATTTTTTCTCGGTCCGGTATGGAATGCAATGTTTTCTTCTCACGGTCACTACTCGTCCCTGTTGAATTTATCACAAATACATCTTCGACTCCTCTCTTTTCCAGCACTTTCCTATCAATTCCCCAAACAACATATGTTAGACCTAAAAATTTGAAATTAAAAAATGTCAGATAGTGGCATTTAAATAGGTAGACCCCCATTAGGTAGGCAGGGCCATTATATAGGCAGCCAGGACCAGTATGTAGGTAGGCAGGGCCAGTATGTAGGTTGGCAGGGCCACTTATAGGCAGCAAGGGCCAGTATGTAGGCAGGCAGGGCCACTTATAGGCGACCAGGGCCTTTCTACAGGCAAGCAGGGGCAGTGTATAGGCAGGCAGGGCAGTGTATAGGCAGACAGGGCAGTGTAGAGGCAGGCAGGGCAGTATATAGGCAGGCAGGGCAGTGTATATGTAGGCAGAGTAGTGTATAGGCAGGCAGGGCAGTGTATAGGCAGCCAGGGGCAGTATATAGGTAGGCAGGGAAGTGAATAGACAGGCAGGGCAGTGTATAGGCAGGCAGGGGCAGTGTATAGGCAGGCAGGGCAGTATATAGGCAGGCAGGGCAGTGTATAGGCAGCCAGGGGCAGTATATAGGTAGGCAGGGCAGTGTATAGGCAAGCAGGGCAGTGTATAGGCAGCCAGGGGCAGTATATAGGTAGGCAGGGCAGTGTATAGGCAGCCAGGGGCAGTATATAGGTAGGCAGGGCAGTGTATAGGAAGGAAGGGACAGTATATAGGCAGCCAGGGGCAATATATAGGTAGGCATGGCAGTATATAGGCAGTTAGGGCAGTATATAGGCAGCCAGAGGAGTATATAGGTAGGCAGAGCAGTATATAGGTAGCCAGGGGCAGTATATAGGTAGCTGGGGGGGCGTGTATAGGCAGGCGGGGAAAAGTATTTTAGGCGGGCCGGGGGAAAGTGTATAGGTAGGCAGGGTAGTACATAGGTAGCCATTTGGCTTTATATAGGTACCCAGGGGCGGGATAGGTAGGCGGGGCAGTAATGGCCAAGCCAGGGGCATTTGTATAGTAGACAGGGCAGTATATAGGTAGCCAGGGGGCAGTATATGGGTTTACCCAGGGGCAGTGTTTTAGGAAAGGGCGGGGGCTTTTATATAGGTACCCAGGGGCAGTATATAGGTACCCGGGGGTGTGTATAGGCGGGCAGGGCATTTATTTAGGCACCCGGGGGCAGTGATAGGTAGGCAGGGCATTATATAGGTAGCCAGTGGCAGTATTTTAGGTACCAGGGGCGGGTGATAGGTAGGCGGGGGCAGTATATAGGCAGGCAGGGCAGTATAAGGTACCCAAGGGGCAGTGTATAGGAGGCTGTAACGGTCTGGAGGTGGATCCACGGGCCCCCGCAGGCGATGGCGAAAGCCCACACCAGGGGGGTGGAATCTAAGTAGGCCCCAGTATTCCCCGGCCCCCCGCAAAGCGGGTTTTTTCTTCCCTGCGCGGGGCTACCACTTTTCCCTTTTTTTTCCTTCTTTGGGGGCCAAAAAAATTTTTTTACAAATCCACCAAACAAATCAACAATTAATTCCCCCCAAAGGGGGAAGGGTTTTGGTTGGGTTTTAAATTACAAAATTTCCTAAAATAAATACAGACAAAAACCCCTTTTAAATTTTCCCTTCCCCCCCCTTCCCCGGTTAGGGCGAACCCCCCAGGTAAGGGGCCCTTTTAAGGGGGGGCCCCCCCCCCCCCCTAAAAATTTTTCCCCTTTGTCCCCCCCCCCCCCCCCCGGGGAGGGGATTACCACCCCCCCCCCCCCCCAATTTTCCCCCCCCCTTTTTTCACCCCCCCACCCCCCTTTTCACCCCTTCCAATTCCCCCCCCCCCCCCCTTTTCCCTACCATTACCCCCCTTTTCCCCCCCCCCCTTCTCCCCCCCCCTTTTCTTACTTTTTGGTAAATCTTTGGGGGGCCCCCCCCCCTTCCCCCAGGTAATCTCCCAAAACCCCAAAACCCCCCCCCCTCCCCCCCCTTCCCCGGGCCCCCCCAACCCCCCCCCCCCTTCCCCCCACCCCCCCCTAAAAGAATTTTTTCCTTATTTCCCCAGCCCCAACCCTCCCCCCCCCTCCAAAAAGGGGTCACCCCCCCCCAAACCCCCCGGGGGGGCCCCCCCCCTTCTGGGAAAAACCCATTAAAGGCCCCGGGGTTTAATGGAGTCATTGTAACGATTTGGTTTGGGGATTTCATATTTAGGAGGGACCCCCGGGAGTTTGTAGGAACGGGTTGTTTGCAGCTGATGACCAAAGGGCCCCGGGAAACGGGGGCCCCAAAGTTTGAAAGGGAAGGCATTTTAAAGGCGGACAATCTACCCGAGAGAAACCCCCCTTTGTCCCGGGGAGAAAAACCGGAGGGGGGTTTTTCTTTTTTTCTGCTTGAGCCCTTCATGCGCTGGGAAAGCGGGAGCAGAAAATGAGGGTCTGGGACCGGGATGGCCTTCATGTCTTGAACTAGTGCTTCCGCCCCCCGGGAAAAAACCTTTTCGGAGGGGTTGCCAGGGGGAAAGAGGAGGGGGGGGATAAAGGCCTTTACACAATGTAGAAGGGGAAAACCCCGCGGACTCAAAATCAAGGGGGGTTTTTAAGAGAACTCCCCCTTTGGCACAATTTTGGGCCCAATATCTTGACGTCCCGAGACGAAAGGGGCAGGAAATTACCCCAAAAGACCCTGGTTGACCCTCTTCCCCCGGGGCCGTTGTCTGTGGGTGGTAGGAAAGAAGAAAAGTCAAAGTTTTCCCCTGAATTTGGTTACCAGGGCTCAAAAAAAACCTGGAGACAAATGAACTCCCCGGTCCAAAGACGATTTCTAAAGGAGCCCAGGTAGGGGAAACAGGGTAAAAGGAAGAAAAGCCCCCGCAGGGGAAAGGAGCAAGGAGGGTTGGGGGCCCGGGGAAAGGGCAAAAATTGGCGAAATTTGGAGAAGCGATCTTTTGATCACCCAAATAATGGTGTTGCCAAAAGACGGGGGGGGAGCTCGTTATGAAGTCAATGGAAATGTTAGCCCGGGGTTTTGGGAGTTGGAAGGGGGAGTGGCTGTAGAAAAACCTGCGGCTTGTGACGGGCGTCTTGTTGCGGGCACAGGAGTCACAAGAAAAAACCCAAATTCCTTAAACCCTTTTTTCAATCTTGGCTCCCAAATAAAACCCGGGGATATCAGGTGGAAGGTTCTGGGGCCCCGGGATGCCCGGGCCCAAACAATGGAAATTTTTCCCCAATTTTAAGTTACGGTCTTGGGGAGGAAAGGGCGCACATAAGCCCTTTCCCGGAGGGACCCCAGAGGTCCACTGGAGCTGCCGAGATAAGGGGCGTTCTGGGGGGAATTATGTGTTCTGGGGGGTAGTACTTTACCCCACCGGGGGACGCACAGGAGGGGGGGGGGGGGCGTCAACTTCAATTCTTCTCCGCTGGCCTGAAGTGGATCTGGAAAAACGAACCAGGAGAAGAAGAGCGGGCCACCTAGCCTGGGGTTGGGGGTTTAAATCGCGAGCCCTCTGAAAAGTTTTGGGGTTTTTTTGGTCCCAGTAGTTGGGGTTTTGGGAAAACCTTTTTCCTTTTCCCGGCGCCACCCCCAATTTTTGGCCATTGCTCCATCGCCAATTGTGTAATTCCCCTTTGGGTCGCGGGGCCCCTTTTGGGGAAGAACCCGCACCCCCTCCTTTCCCGTTTGGGCCCTTTTTTGGTATAAAATGCCCCCGGGTCCAATTGAAAGAGGCATCAAATTTCCTCGTGAAGGTTTTGGGGAATTTGGTGTGCAAGGTGTTTTTAGGAAGGGGACTTTTAGCTTCGAAAACGGGCCCCTTTTGGGCCCCGATGGGTTTGCTGTGTGGGTTTGGGTTTTTTCTTGGTTTAGGGGCCCCCATCGGGGCCCCCACCCTAATTTGGGGGGAATTTCCATATAATTTCCCCCAAACCCAAAACCCCCCCCCCCCCCCCTAACAACCACCACCCCCCCCCCTGCCCCCCCCCCCCCAAAAGTTTTTGCTGGGTTTCCCTTTGGGAGGCCTTGGGCAAAATGGGGTAAAACCCATAAACGGGGCCCCCCCATCCCCAAGGAAGAAACACTTCCAACCCCGTTTGGGATACGATGATTTCCGGGACGATTTTTAAAACCTGACGGAAAATTTATGGGTGGGTCTAGAGGCCCCCGGGGGAGAAACCCGGTGTCATCCCCCCTAGACCACCACGCAGGAGTAGAGGAGGTCTTTTGAAAACGTCAAATTTTAGAGCTCCCGAAAGAGGAAGGGGCATTCCCAGTCCCAAGGGATCCCTGGTATTCAAAGTGCCCATCCCTGGTGGGTTTTAGGCGTTTTCCAAATTTATCGTCCTTGCGGGGTTCGGACCCCAAATTTTAGGCCCCCCTCAAATCCCAAATTGGGAAAATTTGGCGCCCTGCAAGCGGTCAAAAAGTTTTGTGATCAACGGAATGGGTAAGTTTTTTTACCCGGGTCTTGTTCAAGCTCGGTAGTCTATGCGGGCCGCAAAAAGGTTTCCGTTTCCCTTTTTCTTCACGAAAAAAAAACCCCCCACCCGCGGGGACGAGGACTTTCGGATGGGAACCCCCTTTCCCGGGGATTCTCCTGGGTGTACTCGGGCATGGCTTGGGTCTCAGGAAAACCGACAAATGGGCAGAATCGGCCCCCGGGGGGGAATGGTACTCGGGAATTTAAATCGATCGGGCAATCGTTGGACGATGCGGAGGGGAAAACTTCGGCTTGTCCTCGGGGAACCCCATCGGCGTACTTCAGAATTCGGCCCGGCCCGCCCGGGCCCGGGGCTCCTTTAAAGGGGGGGGGCGAGGCAGGAAAAGACGGGGCGAGGTGATCCAAAAAAAATGCCCCCCCACAGTTGGGACCCCAAAGAACCACCTTCCCCAGATGTCCCGGCCAGGATAGGAAAAGGGGGGAGGCAGCCATGGGGGTCCCAGGGAAAGGGCCCCCGAAAGAGGAGCGAGGGAAACATAGAAGGAGATCTCCCTTTTTTATGGGAGCGCCACCCCCGTGGGGGACTTTTGGTTGGTGACAAAAAAAAGGTGGTGTCGCTAAGCAGCTCCCCGCTGACGGATGAGAGACAAGCGGGTTTTCCAAAAAAACCCCCCGGAAACCGATACTTTCTTCACTAGAGACTGGTGGAGAAGGGCCCCGGGCCGAGCCCCAATCCCGAAACGCCCGGGGCCTGGAACGGGTAGCGTTTTATGAGGGGACCCGTAGGGCCCTCAAAAAGGCGTGGAGAGGAGGGGGTTTTTGGGAACCCAGGAATTGCCCCTCCCCAAGTCTTTGGTGCGGAAGTTTCCCGCCCGGGTTGGGAAGCTTGGGACAGCTTCCCATGGTAGTGCTTGGGCTGCCAAGTAAAAGGCCAAGTTCCTTTGCTGTTTTGGGGCCCAACTTGCCGAGAGAGAGCCCCGGGCCAAAATTTTCACGGGCTCCTCGGTGGGTGTTGGGGCTTTTGGGGAAAGGGGCCCCTGGAACCCCCGGGTTTCCCCGGCGAGGGAAAACCCGGCGAGGTTGGGTTGGGCTGACGTTCTTGCCCAAGCCCCCTCCCCGCAATTTAAACGGACATTTTTTTGGGGTGAAAGGGCCCTAACCCGGGTCAGGGTCACTGAGGGAAAACCCGGAGGTCTCTAGCGGGCCAAAAATGTCCCTTAAAATCGGTTTTAAAACCCTTTCTTGAAAGGGGGCGCCCCAGGGGCCTCGTTTAAAGGGCAGTTTTAGAGTGCGGAAATTTCACCCCGGGACTCTCCTACCGACAGATCCCCCTTTGGCGTAGGTTTTTTGGGAGCTGTCTCAGAGGAGGATGCCCCGAGGTGGTTTCCCCCGAAGGAAATTGCGGAACTCAAAGAGGAAGAATGAGATCCCCTGTCAATGGATCGTTTTCCCGTTCCCCTAGAGGTGTAGCCCCCGCCAAAGGGCCCTTCCCCGGAAAAGGAGGCCCGACCACGAAAGCCACTTTCGCACGTTCGGGGGGAAATTTATCGGCCCCCTCAGCTCCCCTTTCCCCCCCCCCGCCCCCCCGGGGAGAACCCCCCTGCAGAGTTTGGGTCTTTGGGCGAAACCAAAAAGACGGGGTGAAAGGTGGGAAACTTGGGCCCCTCAGAGGCCCCAGGAACCGTTTGGGCAGGACAAAACCCCTGGGGGTTTGGGGAGGGTTGCTGCTTTCTGGACGGTGACGAATTGCTGCAAAATGGTGGTTTGTGGGTAAGTTGCTGCGCCCTGTTGGGGGTTGCTGTGGGCTGGGAGCCCCAAAAGTTGGGCAGATCCACCAAAGGTGGGTTTAAAGGCACCTTTGGGGGGGATCCATGGCCCGGTTTCCCACTGTAACAGTGGAGGTGGATCCACTGGACCACCGCAGGCGATGGTGTAAAACCCACCCCGGGAGTGGGGAAATTTAAATAGGTCCCGGTATTCACCAGAAGGGCCCCCCGCAAAAACGGTATGGTCGTGCGCGGCGGGGGTTACCGGTCACTTTCCCCAGGCGGGGCTTTTGCGGTGGCAGCCAAGGGTAGGAAAGGTAGGGGAATCGGCAGGCAGGCTCATAGGTCGGGGAAGGCGGGGTTTGGGACAGGCGGCTCTGGTTGTAGACATAACAGGCAGGAGGTCAGGACTGGGGGGCAAGGTTCGTGGTCGGTAAAAAAGGGCTGGGGGTTCATACACGGTTGGCGATAGAAATATGGAAGATTTCCCCAAATGGATATCCCCAAAGGAGCCGGGAAGGCCGCAAGGGAAGGGGCCGGATTTAAAATAGGTGCATGCCCGGCAATGACCAATTCCCGGGTGCACTGCCCCTTTAATTTCAATCCCGACGCGCGTGCACCTAGGGGGAGCCAGGTGGGGGGGCCGGGAAAAGGGTGAGCAGGAGCGGGCCAGGTAAGTGATGCGGGGGGGAGGGGAGGTGAGGGAAACCCCAACCCCGAGTGCGGGGGGGGCTCTGCTGGGAGAGGACGTGGTGCGGGGCGTCCGTGACACAGGCAGGGCAGTATATAGGCAGCCTATATGGGCCCCGGTGCAGTGTAGGGGTGGCGGGGCAGATATAGGTAGCCAGGGGCTGTATTAGAGACAGGGGGTGAAAGGGTGGCAGGGCAGTATATGGCGGGCGGGGCGTATAGGCGCCGGGCGTGTTTGGTAGGCGGGCGTTATGGGCAGCGGGGGCGTTTTTAAAGGTAGGCGGGCATTTATGGGTTTGCCGGGGCATTAAGGGGCAGCCAGAGGCGGGTTTTGGTGGGAAAGGGCACTTTTGGCGGCAGGGCGAAAGGGGTTTTAAAAAAAAATAAAAATAATACTGCCCCGCTCCCCCCTCCTTTCACCTTCCGGACACCCGTGGCTTCCTGGCAGGTCGCGATCAGGCGCGCAGAGTCATTACATCGCGCCCGCTGCGCGGCCCCCTGGGGCTGTGGGGCCTTTCCCTGGAGCTAACAGAAGGTCAGAAGATCCCAGCTTTCAGCCCGGCCCCTGCTTGCGCCGCACGGTGAGGGGGCAGCCGTATGGCTGCAGGGTGGGTCTGGAACCCGGCATACAGCCGTGTGGGGGGGGGCTTTCGGGCCCCCTGGCACAGAGTCCGGTCGCGTGCAACCCCTTGGGCCCCTGAACGTGTGCTATGACCGGGGCCCGGGGACTCGGGGGCCCCGGGGGGGACACCGGCCTCATCGGCGGCGATCGAGCCGGGCTGCCCCCCGGACCCACGGCCCCCCGGGGAAGTGCCCGGGTTTTCCCTAGGGGGTTCTGGCCCGGTTCAACTATGGCAATGCACAAAAGTGTTTTCTTTTTTAAATAAAAAAAACTTTCATTGTGTGAACCCTTAAAAATAAAAAAAATCAAATGGTACCCTGTAATTGTGTAACCCGCTGATAAATCTAGTATGTATTTATACCGACGATGACCCTGTAAAAAAATTTAAAAAAAAAAATTATCACAAAAAAAACCCTTTATTAAAAAAACGATCAAAAACATTTGAGCCCAAAATGATACAATAAAACATAATTCATCCCCCAAAAAGAACCCCTTAAACAGTTCCCTAATGAAAATAAAAACTGCTGGATTATGACTGTTGGATTAGCACAATATTAAAACTAAATTTTTTACAGATTTCTATCATGTAAAAGTAATAAAACATAAAAAAACTATATAAAATTTATATTTTTGTAATTGTACTGACCGCATAGTAATGCTATCTTTTATACTGCATGGCGAATGCTGTAAAAATGAAGCCCAAAAAATCACGGAACTGCGTTTTTTTTTCCTCCCATTTTCATGGCCCAATTCTAAAACATCCATGGAACGCCTGTGGGCCAAAAAAGCACAATACACCATTAGATGAATCCCTATTTACAAAAATGGGGGACTTCTGGAAGTGTCCCTGTTCTGGTAATTGGGACTTTGCAAATGGAATGGCAGCCACAAAAACAACATTTTTAAAGCAAAATAGCGCCCCCTCTTGTACACCTGCCATGTGCCCATTTAGGGTATTGCCGAACTTGGAAGAAATTGTAAAACTAATTTTGGGAAAACAGTCTCTGGATAGGTAAAAGTATTAAAAAGTTATTCCAACATAAATTACATATGTCATATTTTAAAAATGGGACTCAGTCTTTTGGTCCAAAACTGGCTGCACTCTGAAGGGGTTAATATGGGGTGTTCAAGTGTCACAAGAAGACAACTGACATCTTTAGAAAGGTTTATTACAGCTTTAAGAATTATGACTTTAACCTCTTAAGAACCTAATGAAAAATAGAAAAAAGCAAGCGGCACTCACCAATTCCGGATTTCCATTTCTTTATTTCAAAAACACATTACTGCGGCATAGGACGGACTAGACGGGTGGTATGAAAACGCCAACAATTGTTTCACGTGATCCCGCGCTTCCTCTGCGCATCTTAAGAACCTAGCCAGTTTTGGCCTTCCTGACACAGCCCTATTTTTGAACTCTCACATGTCACCTTTTGTGAGAATAACTTTTTTTATGCTTTTACCTATCCATGTGATTCAGAGAATGCTTTCTCGGGACACATTTTACTTGAAGTTAGTAAGAAATTTTAGTCCATACAGTTCTTTCTCATTTGTGAAAAATATAAAACTTTAGTAAAATTTGGAAAAATGTGTAATTTTCAAAGTTCTAAAATTTCTGCGTGCAAGACAGATAATTTTTCACC
Organism: Phyllomedusa bahiana; assembly: GCA_025379985.1. Lineage (NCBI taxonomy): Eukaryota > Metazoa > Chordata > Amphibia > Anura > Hylidae > Phyllomedusa > Phyllomedusa bahiana. The sequence continues at coordinate 82,254 of JAODAL010006520.1, read as the reverse complement.
AGAAAATAGTTTATAACTAGCATCTACCATATCTCTACTTTAGGTATCATTTTTTAAATATCTTTTTTTTATTTTTTTATGACATTAGAGGGCTTAGAAATTTAATAGTAATTTTTCACATTTTGGAGAATATTTACAACATTCATATTTTTAAAGATCAGGCAAGTTCTTCAAGTTCTAACATGGCTTTGAGGGGCCTGCATGTTAGATACCTCCTGAAATGACTCCATCTAAGAAGCTACACCCTTTAAAGTATTCAAAACAGAATTTAGGAAGTTTATTAACCCACTAGGTATTTCTCAGAAATGAAAGCAAAGTGGAGGTGAATTTCAAAAGAATTTGACTTTGGGGTCTCATTTTTAATATGATTTTATTTAGGCACCATTCCAGGTTTGCAGTCACCCTAAGTTGCTAAAACGTAATGAACACCCCTAAAAAGACCCCATATTGGAAACTGCACCCATTAAGGAATATAACCAGGGGTATAGTGAGTTTATCGACCCCACACATGTTTCACAAATTTTTTTAGCATTAGGCTGTGAGAGTTAAAAAATATTTTTTCCAACAATCTGCAAGTTTAGCTTATTTTTTTTTTTTTACAAGGAATCCTGGAAAAAAAGCACCCCAAATTTTGTTACGCTATTTCTTCTTAGTTTGGCAAGACCATATATGTAGGTGCAAACTGCTGTTTGGGCACATGGAAGGGTGTACAAGGGAGGAAGCGCTATTTGGCTTTTGAAATGCAGATTTTGGTGGGTGCCATGTCGTATTTGCAAAGCCTTCAAAGTGCAAGAACAGGTGAAACCTTCCAGAAGTTTCCCAATTTTTTATTCAACACCCCTCATGGATCGCATAAAGGGGTGTATTGTGCATTTTGGGTGCACAGTTGTTCCATAGTTTTTTTTAACATTGGCCATGAAAATGAGAGGGGAAAGCACATTTCCGCCATTGTTTTTATGGCTTCATTTTTATAGCATTCGCTGTGTGGTATAAATGACTTGATATGTTTACTATGTGTGTCGCTGCAATTACAAGTATATACATTTTATATAAGTTTTTATGTTTTTTTTACTTTTACACAACAGAAATGCATTTAGAAAAAACTGTGCTTTATGTCGTCATAGTCTGAGAGCCATAACGTTTTTATTTTGCTGTGTACCGAGCTGTGTAGGAGCTTATTTTTTGCGGGATGAGTTGATGTTTTATCGGTATCATTACAGGGCTTATGTGATGCTTTGATCACTTTTTATTAAGGTTTTTGTGAGGCAATTTGAACAAAATACAGCAATCCTTGTAGTGTTTTTTTATTTTTTACAGCAGTCATCATGCGGCATAAACGATATGTTAGTTTCACTCAGCAGGTCAATAAACTTACAGCGATATCAAATTTTTTTATGTTTTATTGCTATTACACAATAAAACATTTTTTTTATTTTCTTGTGTACGGAGCTGTGTGGGGCTTGTTTTTTTTGCGGGATGATTTGATGTTTTTATTGGTATCATTTTTGGGAGGACAAGGCTTTTTGATTGGTTTAAAATACATTTTATGGAAGGCAAGGTGAAGAAAATACTGCAATCCTAGTAGTGTCTTTCATTTTTAACAGGGCTCAACATGCAGTATATGTTACAATTTAATTTTACTTTGTGGGTCGAGACAATTACAGTGATACTCAATTTATATAGTTTTTTTTTTATGTTGAAGCTCTTTAAAAGAAAAGTGTTTTGGATTCATCTGACCTCAGTCCTGTTTTTTTTGTTTCATTTTGAATTCAGGGGCATGTTTACTGGCTTCCACTAAGCTGCAGTAGAAGCCAGGTCTGTAGCTATAGCAACCAGTGCTGGCAGCCTATCAGTACAGATCATACAGGTCTGTAGCTATAGCGACCTGAGGAGCTGATGCATCCCATACAAGAGGGGATATCTCAGAATTGGTAGGACACTGCTAATGGACATATATTGCAAAGTCACTTGTTTTTGCAAGATTTTTAACATAAAAAGCAATCCTTATAGTGAGACAACCCCTTTAAGCATCGCTATCTTCTGATAGCCAAAACTTTTTAATTTTTCCGTATACAGAGCTGATCAAAGGCTTTTTCTTTGCAAGATGAACTGAAGTTTTAATTGGTATGACTGACATTTATATGAGTGTTAAATCGCTTTTTATTCCATTTTATGTGGTGCGAGGTGAACAAAAATCTCAATTCTGTTTTTTTTTGGGTTTTTTTTGCCTTTCACTGTGTGGGTTAGTTAACACAACAGATTTATAGGGTAGAGCATTAGGCACACGACGATACCAAACATGCGTACTTTATTTATTATGGATCTTTTTTAGGGCGATTGCCTTTTGTAAAAGGGAAAAGGGCGGTTTACGTTTTCACATTTTTTTTTTTTCTTTACTTTTCCGGATAGGGGACGTGTATCAGTGATCTTCAGAACACTGGTACAATAGAGATCAGTACACAGTTGTATAATGGTGACGTCACAGACAGCCCGGAAGGCATTGTATCCATTCTGGGCTGTCTGGTATCGTGTGGCTGCTGTGTCGACTGAGCACAGAAGCATCTCTCTTCTTCTTTGTGTCATTTAGCTGTTGTGATTGCTAGATCATGGCAGCTAAAGGGTTAATCGCCCTCTCTCCCATCCCAGAGTGATATCTGGTCAGGGCCGATGCTGCGTGATGTCAGCTGTTATATACAGCTGACATACTGCAGCAAACGTGCAAAACATGTTTTAGAGTTCGTTCAATCCCTAGGATGTATCCTTCCGTCCAGGTGCATTAACCCCCAAATGACTTGGACGTATGGTTACATCCAAGGTCGTTAAGGAGTTAATGGAGTATAGTTAAAATGTATAACTAGAGTCACAGCTTAACAGTCTTTGGCCTCTCTCCCTTCCATGACATGGCCTTCAGAGGAACAACTGTGGCATGGAAATCTCCCTCTCAATCCACACGTAGCCTTCCCATATCCAACTGGCCTCCACTCATCTCCAGTGCTGGTAACTCCTGGTTTCACCCTTTGAATGACTCTCTGAATTGTTTCCTCTCGTCTCTTGCTGTACACAACAACTGCTTCACTTGTTACATGTTTCTCCTACTGCTTTTCGTGATTGATTCGTCTGACCACACTTCCCATGTTTTTCCTCTTTCTAAACTTCTTTCTGTATTGTCACCTTTAGTCAGAATGGTAAACTGCCAGCTCCAGCCTTACAAGCTTTCTCCTCATGCTGCTTCAGGCATCAGCCAGGTCCAGGCCACAGACAGTGAATTAAGGGTGCAGGTCTAGAGTGGTGTTACACTTTGAGTGACTGAAGGTCTGTTATACTCTACACAAAAAACTGTTCCCAGTAGGAGACAATATAAGTGCTACATGGGAGAAATTTAACAGGTACAGCTCACTGATGAAGAATTGCTCACATACCTATCCACAAGGGAGGCAATTACCAAGTAAAAACTGCTCATTGTATAAGTACCAGTTCACACTAGTATGCAGAAAATGACAGTACCAAACAAGGGAATTTTCACAAATACAAAAATACTGATAAACAAATACTCACTGGCATACTATCCATGAGGGGGCTATTGCTAGTATTATAATTACACATAGATAAGGCTGATAAAGGGTTCCAGTTATACAGTTACGTGTGGTGTACCATGCTGCCTTACAACCAATTGATGACTCCCATACTATTGAGCAGGTTTTTCAGCATATTTCAGGTGCCTAACACAAAAAAACGCCACCCCCTGGCAAAACTACAAAGTGGAAAAATGTGAAACATGAGGTATTAGTTGATACTTTGGCCAAAATACACAAGTCCCTACACTAACTTTACTAGCAATTTCCAAAAAATTGCAGAAAAATGGAACATTATTGACTTAAAAACACAGGCCGAAGGCACAAGGCCATACTGACAGCTACATGGCTGGACAAAAAACTATTCCCAGTAAGAGGCAATATAAGTCCCAACGCTACATGGGAGAAATGTAACAGGTGCAGAATACTGATAAACGATTGCTCACACACCTATCAATGAGGGCAGCAACACCCTAGTAAAAAAAAACTGTACATTGGACAATATCTTGTACAATCCAAGAGGGCTAATACTCAACAGAATTCCTCTGTAGTGTTGGTGTTTGATAGCAATATGGTCACTGTAAAGTGATATTACTGCTTATGTTGGTGAATGCATAGTAGTAGTGTACACCTGCTCCTGACTGAAAAATAAGTGAATGCATGTTATTAGATATATAGATGTTTCCCTTTATTTTTCTTACTATGTTAATGATGTGATACAAATTTAAAGGACTGGTCGGGAATGGATAAGATCAAGTAAAGCTGAATTTACTTCAGCAGGCATTGCATACTGCTATTTCTCCATTGTGCATGGGCACAGTATTATATGTGTTATGGTAGTGTTTGTATTCCAGGGCTGAGTTTTCATCTCTGTGTACACAATTTGTATCTAATAATCATGGCTGTGAAGCTCTAGATCCTTCACGAGTAACAATATGCAATATGTTTTATTTCAAGAACATCAAATGAGCTTTAAAAGTTATTGTTTTAGAGGTCAAATTGTGTTGCATTTCTCTAAAAATCCAACTTGATACTTTTATTTACATGAATACACAGAATAAATGTGACAAAAATCCCAATGCACTTACCCGCCAAATTCAAGGTCAAATGACAGAAGAAAATCAGCATTATGTTCCAAAATAATACAGTTCTTTAGCAATGTAATAGTTATCTCATAATCACTGCTATAAAAAAAAAAAATCAAGGAATTTGCCTGAATGTTCAGAAAATGGCAGAACAAAAGAAACAAAACACTTGGCGACAAATGTATAAAAGGAAAAAAAAAATTGCCTGAGACAATACATTTTGCCATGAGGTGGCTCGAATCACACTAAATTAGGACAAATATTTCTAACTAAATCTGTCTGAGTGACCTTTGTGAGGATACAAAGTTCTGGAGCCATATTTAGTATCCACAAGAGTATGGTTCTCAGTTATTGCACAGATAAGGCATATATGCCAAGCCTTTCCATGAAAAATGTGGGAGATTTAAGCCACCCTTCCGGGAATGCCCCTTTATCTATACCCATTTTGGAGGGAAGTTTTGCTTACACTCTGACCTCCACATGCCTCAGTTTCTAGGAGTCATTCAGAAAAAAACAGAAGGTGTAGCAAATATGACTTAAGCTTGATCCAGAGGAAGAGAGTCATATTTTACTTGTGTTTTGGACATTATAGAATGGGAAAAGAAGCAAGACTTCACTTTTGAAAGGTCACTTGGCTAGACAACATTCTGGATAGCTGTAATATGGACCCTTATCGTTCTACTGAACTGAAATTAAAGCAACATAGATCTGTATAATTCTGTAATTTCAGAATTAACTCTTACTGTGTTTTAATTTAACTGCAAACAAATGCTTTTTAACCCCTTCCTGATAGTCGGTCATAATATGGATATAACATTTCCCTCCCCGCATTTCAAGAGCCATAACTTTATTTTTCCATCTATATAGACACATGAGGTCTTTTATTTTATTCAGGACACAATGTACTTTATAATGATGGAATTTACCATACAATAAAATATATTGGGAAACCGCAATCAATTCAAAGTAGAGTGAAACAAATAAACGCCTTTTTTTTTTGGGGGGGGTGGTTTTTACGGCGTTCACTCTCCTGTATAAATGATGTAGTATCCATATTCTGCAGGTTGATATAATTCTGGCAATACCAAATATGTAGGGTTTTCGTTATGTTTTAGTACCATAAAAAATCCAAACATTTTCTATTTTTACATATGCGCCACAATGCCATTTTCTGCATCCAATAACTTTTTTGTACTACCATCTATGGACATGATTGCGGGTGCATTTTTTGCAGTGTCCTTTTTATTGTCAATATTTTGGGATAGATGCAACATTTTCATCACTTTTTATTTCAACTTTTAGGGGACATGAAATGCCTAAAAAAACATATTTTAGGAGTGTTCCTTTTTTTCTTCTTTCAATGTGTTCAGCATATGGGATCAAGGATATTTTTTAGTAGATCAGACTTTTACAGACAAGACAACGGCAATTACATGTAACTTTTTTATTATTTTTATTACAAGTGGGGTGATTTCTTTTACTTTAACTTTCAGTCCCCCTAAGGTATAGGGTACCTATAGGGTACAATAACCATTATACCCTCCTGTAATGTAGAGACAATGCAGAAGGGTGTACAAAGATGGCGGTTTTATCACGTCCTGCCTGGGGCCTCAGGTAGGAAGTCATAAAACTGGAGACATGGTGGCGATGGAAGCTTTCACATGGCTTCCACCTGCCATGATTTGGCACTGTTTCTCATTTATTTAGACTATGTGCCACAATCTCCACGGCATCTAAGGGGTTAAACAGCAAGGAACGGAGCCAGCTCTATTCCTTGCTGTAACTGGGGAGTGTCAGCTGCAATTAGCTTTGTCAGTCTCCACCAGTCTCCTCCTGGTGAAGCTGCGCCTGTGGGGTAAAAATAATTGACCTTCTACTTGCCTAGTCCAGTATTGCTTTTATAATGTCTACCTCACTGTGTCTGTCGTGAAAGTACATTGCTTCTATACCATATATTATAATGTGAGGTCATTCTGACGTCTTCATTTATTCATAGTGGCTTGATAATAGGATTATGTACATTGCAGGTGTTTATGTTCTCAACAAGGACCCAAACTGATATATAAATATATTTATGTATGTTTTAAGTGTTATAGGGAATGGGTTGATTTTGACATTTGTAATATAGAATGATAATTACTTTTATTGGGAGTGCAGCCATTTTGTCTCTTTTTCTTTAATTCTATAAGGTTTTCTGTTAGTTATGCAACTCGTACCCTGTATTATTACTTGTGACCACTTTTTTCTAAAAGTGTTATGTCCTAGTGCTATGCCATCAAAGTCTATGGTGGGAAAACCTTTTTAACTCAGTTTGCCCATTCTATAAGGGTGATATATTTTAAAATATATATTTTAGCAATGGTAGTAGATAATATCAAAATAAACTGGTATATTTTCTACGTGGCAGAACAACAATTTAAGTGGTAATACATAACTAGTACTGCTTTACTGCACATACTGCATGCATAGTGCTCATTTTTTGCTGACTGAAGGATAGTTTTTATTGGTACCGTTTTGTGACCAATCACTTTTATTTCAGTTTTTGGGGACATGAAATTAGCAAGAAACCATAAATTTGTGTTTTGGATTTTATTTATTTTAGAATGTTTAGTATATGGGGTAAATGATGTTATATTTTAATAAATAAGACTTTTATGGATACAGTGATAACAGTTATGTGTATCTTTTTATTTTTTTATTTGTAAAATGGCAAAAGGGGGTATTTTAAACTTTTAATATTTTTATTTTTTGTTTGTGTTTAAAACTCTTTCATTTTTTATTTTTAAAGTTGTACTTGTAGTTCTCAATAGTACTTGACCACTAATGAGCTCAATTGCTTGCGCCGCTCCTCATTCATTTAGACGCAGCCGCTGGGATCGCCTTGGTGTCTAAAGGGTTAGATCGCAGAGATTGGAGCTGGCTCTGATCCCTGCTGTTATAAGCGGTGTCAGTTGTAATTAACTCAACGAATAAGCCTGCTCTATAGTTTCTTACTGGCAACATGATGTACCTGTATGTCAAATGCTGGTGAGAGGTTAATTTCAAGGTTTGACATACTCTTTCTCCATGCACTTAGGATCTTTATACAATGCGTGTTTGGAAAAACATAGACACTGCAATTGCTTATGTGTGATTGGATTGTGTTTGTCTATAAATGTGACTTAGGAAACAATCAGACCACATTTTATTAGTAAGAAATGCAAATTTTGCACGTGTCAAACCTCTATAAACATTACATACATATGTACATAGACGTATTTCAACACTTATCTTTTCTGTTTCTTGTCATGCAGGCAGTCTGGTTAGGTGGTGAGGGCCATTACTTACCTGCTCAGTATGGACACTACCTTTTTGAAAAAAACCTTGTACATGGATTCACCAGAAGATAGAACTGAGCCTACTGTATTTTTCATCACTTACTCTTCTCATGAGTTCCCATCCACACTGCTATCTCTGCAGGCTGTATCAAGTAACAACAGCCAAAAAATGGTGAAGTTGTTGTAAGCAGGAAAGGGCCAGGGAGAATGCAGGATCTATATAGATTCAGTGAGTGAGAGGAGATATGCAGCATGGAGCAAGGTCATTTCTTAGGGTGCGCCCAGATGACAACTAAAATTTATTTCTTGGATTCTACTATTGAAAACTGCGGTACGAGTATTCCACATATTTTGCATGTTGATCTAGGGTCATTTTTCTCCAGCAGATTTATAGTGGGAAACGAGTCCCATTCATCTCTTCGGGGTTTTGGATGCGGATCAGTGTCCAAAAGGAAATACAAATGTTTTGGATGCATTTTACACAAGGTTTTTAAAGTATATAAAGGGGTGCTTCGACACTAACAGTTGCTTGTTGGTCTGTCGGGGCATGGTAAAAAATAGAAGGAAAGATAAATACCTAGGGCCACCTCTATGAAGACTTTCTTTGTTGCCCATAGCCACCAATCAGAGTTCCCCTTTCATTTCAAATAGTGCTCTAAAAAAATGAAAGGGGGAATCTGATTGGTTGCTATGGGAAACAAAGAAAGTCTTAGACCAAGACAATTTTTAGACATGGCACCAGTCATTCACCACAGCTTGGACATAACACATGGACCACTGCTCCTTTAAATAGGTTTTTACTTTAACTTTCTACAGGAGCTGGGAGAGCCTTTTTAACTGGATCTCCAGAGAGAAGTTGCCCACCCTAGTTGTTTGAATGGGATTATTGGTACAGTTGTATGATGAGGGGCCCTTCAGGGCAGGTAATAATGAGCATGCATGGCAGAGGCGTAACTTCAAGCTCTTGGGCCCTAGTGCAAAAAGTTAAATGGGGCCCCCCAGTTACCATGCGCCATTTATAATACTTGTGTCTTCTTATGCAGCAGTAGGGCATTTGGGCCCCCTCAGGCTGCAGGGCCTGGTAGCGACTGCTACCGCTGCACCCCCTATAGCTACGCCCCTGATACATGGAGTTCATTTAAATAGGTTATTGATCTTAAATTTTGATATGGTAATTTCAGACTTGGGTGACTGTACTAAGCAAATTGGTTGATTTCCTATCTACAGTGCCACCAGGAAGGGGGGCAAATCTATGCATCAGAGATCAGTGGTAGGAAGTATACAACTCTATATGGCCTTTCAAGGACTTCTCATTGGCTGATAACTGTTTAACATTTCAGTGTTAATTATTACATGTGAGAGCTATTTACTGTGAGGGCATGATAAAGAATAGAAGAGAAGACCCAGACTTGCCTCACGAATGCCCTCTTTCAGTACCGCTGCCAGCCTGCTCACCTCTGGCAGATGCAGCCAATCACAGGCCAGAGCGGTCACATGCAGGTGATGTTGTAGCCTGTGATTGGCTGCATCTGTCATGTGAATGATGAACATTTACCTTTACCTCCTGGATGTACGAACTGGATGCCGGCATGGAACGGGAGCATCCGGGAGGTGAGTATCAGTCTTCGATTCTTTATCATGCCCTGACGGACCAACAAGCATTTGGAACACCCTTTAAAGTAGGCTGCTGTGACCATTTCACTCCAACGAGGTTGTCATGTGATTTCTTTAAGTAATAAGGGAAAGGTTTGGTGGAAACTGCACTGTATCTGCTATTGCCTAGTCACGTAGTGATTGCTTAATACTCAAATAATATGACAATTTCAGTTACCAATAAGACATATGAAGCAAATTTTCTTACAGAATGTCTTCTTTTCACAAAATATATCAGAAAATGAGCAGCCCTTCTGTCCTGGGAGGAACACTTTGTCTAAGCTGCTTCAGATTATACTCTCAGGTTTATGACAGAGGACGCTGCGTGAGTCCGTAACAGCATGTGTGGTCCCCAACTGAGCGCTCCCTCCTTTTCCCTCTTATCTCATTCACATTGTTCTTTCCCTCCTGCACTGGTATCGCCGATCACTTTGACCTGCTTCAAATTTCTCAAAATTGCTTTAATATGGCTTTTCCTAGACTACTAATGCATCCTCCCAAATCAATTTACAGTAAATGGCAAGGGCCTTCATACTCTTTGAGGGAAAGAAAGACACACACATATCACTGCACACACACCGAGATACACTGGCAACTTTCTGCATCCATAGTAAAGCGGTTACTTGGACTCTGATCTGATTATACAAAGGTGTACACACTGTTGCACAGTTATAAAGTAACAATGACAAACTCTCATCTTTAGCTTATTAGATATTGTGCACTCCAAGATGTTCCATTATATCTACTTAAAGGGAACCAGTCTCCAATTTTTTTTTACTTATTAAAACAAGACCCTGATCCATATTATTTTCTTCTCAGACATTTTTATTTTCTGACTGTAGATTTCTCATTTTGGTTATCTGTATATGATAATGAAGCGGCCTTCATGCTTTAGCTGCTTTTAGCAGCATTTAGAAAGATGCTTTACAGCAGCTTCATGCACATGCAGCCTGTGAACAGGGACAAATCCACTTATATAGGAGAGTTTTCTAGGCATGCTCTGTGACCTGGGAAGAAGTCAGTGTACAGGGAGCAGGAGAGGGTGAACTGTGACTATCTCTTATTGTGAAAGGTGGATCCTGTGTTATCTATACACATTGGAGTCACCTTTCAGTGTAACCTTGAGAAGACTATTGAAAAACTTTCTCTACAGAACAGGAAGTGTCAGACTATTATTAGGCCTAGTGGAAGTAAAAGTGACTTAAACAATAAGTGATTTTTTGATGACACATTCCCTTTAACATTTCTCTTAGTAAAACAATGGGCCTCATTTATCAAAACTGTCTAACAGTAAGGCTATGTTCACACGGCTGATTTTGGGGCAGATTTCAGTCCGTATTGCGCGCCGTACTGCGCTCTAATACGGCTGAAATCCGTCCCAGTCATTACGGTAATCCACAGTTCTCATAGAGCACTATGGATTCCGTCTCCTCTCCCCGCTCGTGAAACACAACGAGAGCGGGGAGAAAGTGACATGCACATTATCCCGGCGGGATACGTGCTGTGACAATGAAAGTCTATGGGGCCGGCGAGCTGCCGGCACCCTGTCCCCTGCACTGCCCCCGTACACACGCTGTAATTGCGGGCGAACTCCGTCCCGCAATTACGGCGTGAATCAGCCATGTGAACATAGCCTAAGACTGTTCTTGTTGCCCATAGCAACCAATCAGAGCTCAGTTTTCTTTTTATGTACTTTGTGGGAAAATGTGGGAAAATGAAAGCTGAGCTCTGATTGGTTGTTATGGGCAACAAGAAAATCTTACTGTTAGGCCTCATTCACACGGCTTATTTCAGAACGTATTTACAACGGATTTCCGATGTAAATACGTTCTGAAATCAGTTGAAAATCAGTTGCAAATACGTGCCACTAAGTGTGGCCGTATTGTAAATGATCTCCCGAACGGAATCAAGTTATCTACAATCCTTGTCCCGTGCGAAATACGTACGGGAAATAATGACATGAATTTTTTTCCCGTCGGGATTGCGTCGATAAAATCAGGCGCGGCGGCGACACCTCCGTAACGGTACACTACCCCGTTCGGCGTGTGAAACGACGAAAGCCGTAGTATTTCTTGTTCCATAGAAAATAGGCTCAGTGACTTATTTTTTCGGAACGGAAAGCTGAGGTCTGATTGATGTTTTTGGGGAACAGAAAGGCCTTAGGGTATGTTCGCATGGCATAATTACGGCGCGCATTTCACTTCGTATTTGCACTTTAATAAGGCTTAAATGCGCGCCGCAATTACGGTAATTCATAGCTCTCATAGCGAACTAGGAATTACGTCTTGTCTCTGCCGGCGTACAAGACGATCGTATTGTACGCTGGCGGAGGGAAGTGACATGTTGCTTCTTTGTGGCGCTTATGCACCGCTGATAATGCAGATGAATGGGGCCAGCCAGGGGACAGCTGGACAGCGCGTACTTCTAAAACACACGGCGTATTGCGGCCCATACAGTACGCACCCCAATACGCCGTGTGAACATACCCTTAGACAGTTGTGATAAATTAGGCCAAATGTGTATGAGTCATTGAGTCATTGTAATTTTACAAAGCCTCTGATATGCCAATGGGTGTCATGGCACTAGCTGTTTTCCACCTAGGCAAGATATAGCAGCCCTAGGCAAGAGTAAGACCAAAAAACAATCTATTTGGCAACTTTTAGTCACAGTATTCAAATACAGCTGAGAAAAGGTTTTAGGAGAGAAATGGCTTGTGTCTAGTGTTGAGCGATTGCGTTGGCTATCGAGATCGATCGATAGTCGATAGTCGGCCGCTATCGATAAGGTTTTTCGATAGTGAGCGTCGATTATGAGCGATGACCATTAAAGTCTATGGGAGAGCAACAACACCTTCATTATTACACCCAACAAGGCTGGAGAAGCTGAAATTAACATCCACAACAGTCAAATGGATACGTGCTACATCTTAGGCAACACACTTAGGTTATAAAAGTCACAGAAAAAAAGTCACAGACCATTCAATTTCCCTGTCTTGTACCACAGCCTGACCCTTAAACCTGCATCACCCACAAATTAAAAAGTGCCAGAAGGCAGTATGATTTGAACCATCATGTTACTTGAACTGGACATTGAATATCCCTGTCCTGGAACGCAGCATGAGCCCCAAACCTGCATGACCCCCAGATTTAAAAAGTGCCGCAAAAAGGAGTCTTTCAACCACCATTTTAGTTTCACTGGACATTGACTATACCTGTCCTGGACCGCAGTATGACCATTAAACTTGTCTAACCCCCAGATTAAAAAGTGCTGGGAAAAGGAGTCTGTTATGTCTGTATCTGTTATGTTTTCGTATAATACACGGTATTTTTTGCACCTTTCAATTCACCTGTGGTGAATATAGAATTGGGGTTTTAAGATTTACGTGGATGCTGCGTCAATGAACAAAGCTGGGTGCGCAAAAGTCAAAAAAACTCGTAACTTTTATGTTTTGATATAATAAACGGTATTTTTTGCAACTTTCAATTCACCTGTGGTGAATATAGAATTGCTGTTTTAAGATTTACGTAGATGCTGCGTCAATGAACAAAGCTGGGTGCGCAAAAGTCAAAAAACACGTAACTGTGATGTTTTCGTACGATACACGGTATTTTTGGCAACAAACAACCTGTGCTGACTACAAGATTGCTGTATTGTAATTTAACTGCAAGGTGGATATATCAACAGTCACAGGTGTAATGGGTAAATTGAAAATGAACACCTATCTGAAATGTATACTGATAATAAAAGTGGAGTTTTGCAGCTAACAAAGAGACCTGCAGTTACTAGAAATGATGTGTATCCAATATAAGTTCAGGCTGCCCAATATCCAGGAAATATTTCAATAGCAAACTGTTAATAATAAAGATATTCCACTACAATGTCTACACTAAGTCTTGGTGAACTTTATCCAGTGTTCTTTATAGATAGAGCTTGTCTGTGTTTGCCCGCGGGCCACCCCACCCCCCGCTCCCACCGCCGTGAATTTACAGCGGTAGATGCTGCTTTAAAATTCTCTAGCTAACTACATAAAATCTTCAAATCTCTAATCTAACTAAATTGGAAGGATCACAGCTAATAGTAGAGGTTTCTCTGTGCAGAAATAGACTAATTTCGCTGAGCTGTTTGGCCACAGGCAGAGCGCAGGTCCTATCCCTATGAGACGCAGAGAGACACTGAGGCTGAAACAGGAAACGCTGTTCTATGTAAAACGAGGTCATGTGATTTTTCCAGCCAATCGCAACCATACACATCCCAGTCATGACGTCGCACACACATCTCACCCTGCTCTATTCTGTCATCTGATTTGCTGGCCGCCAAAATTACAGGAAGCGCCGAAAAAGGAGCGATCTTAATAAATGATGCACAGATTTTAACCTTAAATATCGCATGATCTGGAAATTTCGATCACCATAAAAACCTTGCCGATTTCAACTTTGTTGATAAAAATCGCTCAACACTACTGTGTCCCTTTACTATAATGTTCAGTGATGGTTTTAGAGTTGAGACTCCCACTACTGTTATCTTGATTTAGTAAAGTAATAAGCCCAAATCTTAGCGCTTTGAATTGGGTCGACCCAAACTGAATTTTGTGATAAATCACCCAAGAATTGTCTCTTTCTATAACCAAAACCCTAACCTTAACCCACGGATCCAGCTGCGCTGTTGCACTGAAATTACTTTCCAAGTCATACTAAGTCAAATAGAGTAAGTTAGAGTGGATGCGGGACCTTGCACACTGGACTTTTTGTACATGTTAGGTTGAACCAGTGCCAAACCGAACAGGGACAGATTATTATTATTTATTTTGGAGCGCCCTTGATCAGGGCGCTGTACATTTCAGGCGGGTACATAAATAACATTGGTCAAACAATTACAAAGTGACAATAAGTGACTAACAACTGGTACAGAGGGAGAGAGGTCCCTGCCCACGAGGGCTTACAATCTACAGGGAAGGGGTGAAGAGACAGAAGGTGAGGGGCAGACATGTTTGTGGGGCGGAGGAGTGCAACACGGTTAATGTTGGTTATAGGCAATCCTGAAGAGGTAGGTTTTCAGGTTATGTTTGAAGCCGGTGAGAGAAGGGGAGAGTCTGAGGTGTTGGGGCAGTGAGTTCCAAAGTGTGGGGGAAGCACGAGAGAAGTCTTAGAGACGGTTATGTGAGGAGGTGATAAGAGGAAAGCAGAGGAGAAGGTCCTGTGAGGAGCGGAGGTTGCGTGAGGGGAGGTATTTAGAGATTAAGGCAGAGATATATGAAGGGGAGAGGTTATGGAGAGCCTTGTAGGTCATGGTTAGTAGCTTGAACTGGATTCGCTGGGCAATAGGTAGCCAGTGAAGGGAACGGCAGAGGGGAGAGGCAGGGGAGTAGCGAGGAGAGAGGTGAATAAGATGGGCAGCAGAGTTATGGATGGTTTGGAGGGGAGCGAGGGTGCTAGCTGGGAGGCCACAGAGAAGGATGTTGCAGTAGTCGAGGTGGGAGATGAAGATGGCGTGGACAAGCATTTTTGTGCTTTCAGAGTTAAGAAATGAGCGGATTCGGGAAATATTTTTTAGGTGGAGGTGACAGGCAGAGGTGAGGGTTTGGATGTGCGGTTTGAAGGACAGATTGGAGTCAAAGATTATCCCAAGGCAGCGGACCTGTGGTGCTGGTGAGAGAGTGTAGCCATTAACAGTGATAGAGAGATCAGGTGGAGAGGTGGAGTAGGATGGTGGGAAGATAATAAATTCAGTTTTCTCCATGTTTAGTTTTAGGAGACGGGAGGAGAAGAAGGAGGAAATGGACGAAAGACAGTCAGGGACCCGGGAGAGAAGAGAGTTGACCTCTGGGCCGGAGATGTAGAGTTGGGTGTCATCAGCATACAGGTGGTAATGAAAGCCGTGTGAGGCTATGAGCTGACCGAGGCCAAGAGTGTAGATAGAAAAGTGTAGTGGGCCCAGGAGGAGGTTGAGCGAGAGTGAGAAACACTGAATGTCCGGTCAGTGAGGGACGAGGAGATCCAGTAGAGGGCCGAGTCCGTGATGCCGATGGAGGAGAGGATGTGTAGGAGAAGTGAATGGTCGACAGTGTCAAAGGCAGAGGAAAGGTCTAGGAGGAGGAGCACAGAGTAGTGGCATGAGGCTTTGGCAGTTGCTAGGTCGTTGGTGACTTTGGTTAGGGCGGTTTCAGTAGAGTGGTGGGGACGGAAGCCCGATTGGAGTGGGTCAAGGAGAGAGTTGGTGGAGAGATGGGAGGACAGTTGAAGATGGACGTGTTGCTCAAGGAGTTTAGAGGAGAATGGAAGCAGTGATATGGGGCGATAGTTGGACAGTCAGGAGGGGTCAAGAGATGGTTTCTTTAGGATGGGGGTGATGGTAGTATATTTAAATGAGGAAGGGAAGATGCCAGACGTTAATGATAGATTGAAGAGATGGGTGAGGGCTCGGATGATAACAGCACTAAGGTCAGGGATGAGGTGAGATGGCAGTGAGTCAAGACTACAGGTGGTGAGGTTCGATTTGGACAGTAAAGAGGAGAGCTTGTCAGGAGTGACCGGTGAGAAGTGAGTTAGAGGGGAATAGTGATGAGCAGGTGCAGGGGTGGGCTGTGGGGACACTGCAGGAATAGAGGTGGGCTGAGGGGACTGCAGGGTGAAGCTTTGTCTGATGAGATTTATTTTATTATGGAAGTGAGTTGCAAAATCATCTGCTGAGAGGAGAGATGGGGAGGGGGTGCTGGTGGACGCAGGAGAGAGTTGAAGGTGTTAAAAAGTTGTCTGGGGTTGTGGGACAGGGAGGATATGAGAGTGGTGAAATAGTCCTGTTTGGCTGTGGTGAGTGCAGATTTAAATGTATGCAGTGATTGTTTGTATAAGGCAAAGTCATTAGTGGAGTGAGTTTTCTTCCAGCGGCCTTCGGCAACTCTGGAAGCTCGCCTCAGCTGTTTGTTGGAGTCTGTGTGACAGGGTTGTCTGTTCATTTTGCGGGTTCTGTTGTGTGTGAGATTCTAGCTATAATACCCAACTACAAAAAATTCAGACATATTTCTATGACATCAGAAGTTTAAAAGGCTGTCTGAAGAGAGATTTGGTGATACATTACTAGAAAATACATCAATCTCTAAATGGGACAGGGTAAGAATGCACCATACCTATTTATTACCTGCTAGACCCATGCAACTGTCTCTGTAGGCTGCATGGTTGGTCACTGACTATAATGTGTTGACCATACTCCTAGCACCAAACAATGTAGCATAGCACTTTCCCTGAACCCCAGCCAATAAGAGAATGATTGTACTTGCCAGATAAAACTTATTTAAGAATTTGACATTTTCCTTTCAAATTTTTTGCAAAACTTCTATTGTTCACCTTGGTACCTTTATAGGAAAGATAGAAGAAATTACATAGAGGGAACGCGCTCAATGAGCGATGACATTTGGGGTGAACAAGAGTTTAGGTAATGATGGTGGCCTCTAAAAGCCTCTTTATGAGCACTGCTTGCTTTGTCCTTGTGACTGAGCTATTTGACTAACATTGGAAATACTGTATATAACAGTGCTGTTATTGAGCTGAATAAGGTTTTTTTTTATAGATTTTATTTGTACATTTCCTTTCTTCTGCTGAGGCATTTTTAGCACAGCAAGACAATATACCATTTATAATAAAATGTCTAAAAGGAACAATGTTGAATTTTTATGAAAGACAATACACTAGTCCACATGCAGGCCAGCTTTCTGAAAGCAGGGGGTATTCTGTTCATCAAGCTATTTGAACAAATTTGTAAGAAAGTAAACTAAAATAGTATTTTCTATCCCAAATGAATGTCTGTGCAAAGACTTTTTGAGTCAGAACTAGTCAGTAGGGTCCAGCCCTTTGTTCAGTACTAGTTGAGTGCTGCAAACACTCTACCAATGGTCTTTTATACACTGACAAGCGAAAAGGTAACGTTTTAAATTTTTGACTTTCAGGCTCCATATCTCACCATCCACTAAAGCTTTGAACATGAGACTACCATCATTTTATATACAATCATCTTGGGTATCTTATACATTAATTTGATTTGCAACTATTTAGCATATGCTAGATTGTACAGATTCTTGTCATGTAACTGCATTGTTACAGTTTTGCATCTAAGAATCTACATTTTAATTTTTATCATTTTGTTAGTATTTCATAAATCTACCTCTGGCTTTCAACACTGCTGGGCATACTCTTGATCAGATTCAAGCATTTCTCAACCGAAATCTGATCCCAGGTCTCTTCCACATGGTGTTGCAAACTGCTCGACACACTTGGGTACAAATACAGCTTTTTCTTCAACTCTAACCACATGTCTTCACTTGGGTTGAGGTCTGAGGGCTCTGGGGTTCAATCTAGCAACTCGACTTCATTGTCATTGAACCATTTCTTCGCCAATCTTGACATATGCTTTGGATCGTTGACCTGCTGGAACACAATGTTATCTTTTTCATACCCATAGTACTTGAATGCATGAAGAAACTCATCTTTTAGGATATTGACATATAGCTCGAAATTGAGACCACCATCGATTCAGGTTAAGTATCCACGCCTTTGTCTGTGAAACAGCCCTATATACATCAGGCTTCCTTCACTGAACTTGATAGTTCCTTTAATTTCTCAATCCATTAGCCCTCTTTTCCCATGACTCCTCCAGACTCATTTGAGTCCATAAGAGTCCAGTCTATTGACTTTCATCTCAAAATCACCTGTTTCTAATTTTCTACAGTCCACTTTTCGTATTATTTTGCAAACTCGAGCTGACGATTCTTATGATAATATTAAAGTCAAGGTTTATTCACCTTTTTCCGGGCTACCATTCCAGGCTTGTGAATTGCACGTTGCATGGTGCTTGCATGAATGGCTATGACCTCAAAATTATGAAGTTACCTCCCCTGCTATGTTTGTCATGCCAGAACCGATAGATCTTCTGATGAGCTGACTTGCTGATTCCAAAATTTTGCCTGGAATGGATGGACGAACCTCATTTTGTATTGTTCCAACTGTCATGGTGCTTACATGATGCAGTTTTGCAATTTTCTTTGCCAAGAGACTGCTATCAATTTTAGAGTGTAAGCCCTCATGGGCAGGGACCTCTCTCCTTCTGTACCAGTTGTTAGTTATTAATTTGTCACCTTTGTACTTGTTTGACCTATGTTATGTATGAAACCTGAATGTACAGTGCTCTGGAACAAGGGTGCTCAAAATAAATAATAATAATAATACCAATGAGCTGGATTAAGCTGTTTCTCTATTCTTGTGAATTCTTCTTCATGCCTGCTCTTCGATTCGAACCAGTGACTTTTCGCTTGAGAATCAACCTAATAACACACTGAGCTATTAGGGAATGTGTTAGCAAGTTCTAATTTGTAGTATACAAGAAGAAAAAGATTGTTCTACCACCAGGAGCAAAAAAAATAACAATGCAGTTTAATGACAAACCAAAAAAGAAACAAAACCTCGGCCATCTGGCAACTAGCTACACATGAAGATTCCCTCTCTATTCTGGTCTGAACCTATCGCCCAGCTGCCCAAACATACACTTGCCAGTTTCTTACTAGCTATGTCGGCTTCTCTTAAGCCTGGGGGTAAGACCATAGCTTTGCCTGTTGCTCCAGCTTATGGTAGGCAACCACACCTCCTTGTTCTCTGCAGTAATAGGTCTTTAATAGGCCTTCAGAGACCTGCCAAAAGCCTGTCCTGGAATGCAGGAATGGCCTTCTATGATACGTAGCTTGCAGATATCTTGCTGTACTCCACCTAGTGACAGAGGCATGCAACCATCTAAGGTCGCTTTACCACAAAATGTAATGGCAGTTCTTTTGTGATTAGTCTTTAATATGTACCTGTTTATTACACTTTTAAGGTTCTGGTAAGTGTCAATGTCACAGTGTTCTGTAGCCAGACAGAAAGTACCAGTGGATCCTGGGCAGTGATCCTGGGTAGAGGAACAGTTAATGGGTCCGTAGGTATAGGAATATGGGAAGCTCCAATCAGCCATGACTAAAATTGCCTAAGAGAATACCAGTAGATTGAAGGATGAAAGCTTGTGGGAAGTCTACTCCTGCTTTGCTTCAAGAGGGTTAAAATGGCAACCTGAGAGAAACATTTATAGTTTGGTGTAACTTAGCAAGATTTGCCATAGGTAAAGCTATATTCTCAGCTATTCTTCCTTTATTTGCTCGATGCAATACACTTCCCAGCACCCCACCACTGGCAGACTTTATCCTCCTGTAGGACAGTGTTTACTCAGTCAAATCATATGTGTGACTTATAATTGTAAAGTATTAAGTTGTATTCTGCTGTTTGTCCACAAGATGCTACTGTTTCTGGTTTCTGGTGTATGCAAATGAAAGACTTGTGATAACTTTCACGAGGCAGCAGACATTTTGAGAAGAAGCAGGAAAAGACACAGAGAGATCAGGAGAGGACAGACGCTGCGTGAGGATTGACTTAGATTTCCTAATTCTGATAGTTTCTGAACAGTGAGCTGCGCCAGAGAGAGAGAGAGAGAGAGAGGCTTCTTGCTGTCTAGATTAATTCTGTTGGTGAGGAAAGCCCTGTGATAGAAGGGACGTCATGCAGGAGACAGAGAGAAGCATCCACCATTTTGGATGATTGACTCCATCGGCAGGAGACAGCAACTCTGAGTAGTGACTGTCTGCAAACTCAAGGTACGCCTGGGTCAAAGAACGTGTGCATGCCAACAAACCTAGGACTGCTTGCAGGCCTGTAGTTAGTCTAGTTAGGGTAGGTTTGGTTTCAGGCCATAAGTATTTATTCAAGTACGCCTCCTGAATCGCCTGTGAGAGAATCTGTATTATATGTATATACCTGGGAATAGAGGGTAAGCTGGTTAAGTTGTAAGCTGCTGTGCTGTACCCTGAACACACCTTTGAATGGCACCACAAGCGATCGTTCCTGCTTTTTGCACAGTATTAAAAGGTATAGGGTGTTCATCCTTTCCTTGCCCCACGGGTAGGTAAACTTATCGTACATCCTGAGGATACATCTCTGGCGGCGCGCTGTGCAACACAGGGGCCTCGGGCACAAGTTTGTACACAAGTGTTTGGGGGATATGTTCACCATACTTTTCCAAAAAAGTTAATTAAATCAAACTGATGTTGAAATGGTGTTGCAGTTGTTTTCTTTTTCCGTGACTTCGCTGCATTCCGGAAAAACCTACCTCGGTGCTGGGCTTACACGCCATCACTTCACACACATGTGTTGGGTACCCCCGCAGCCTGACACTTTACACAAGGACTTATTGATTCAGGCCATCAGGCTGAATGCAAGACAATAAATAAAGCACACATACCTGTTGAGTGTGGGACAATAAACTTGGCACGTACAGATGTAGCAAGGATATACTTGACAGATAACACATAATGATATCACAGCACAGAATGTTATCTTTCTAATGGCTTTTGTTTTGAGATAAAAGCAGACAACACAAAAAGCCACAATATCATCATTAAATTGAAAGGGGTTCTCCAGGACTTTCTTTTTATTTGTTATAGAGCTCACAACATAATTATATTGAACTTTTTAATTGATACTCATTAAAAATTATTTACCTGTTCTGCTTTGCAAAACCAGGCAGAGAGCCCTTTACTCCCCTCCTTCCTACTTCCTGCAAACCATGTGACATCCATTGATCACATGGTTTTTCTTCTGCCTCAATGGATGTTTTGTCATCAATCAGTGGGTGTGCTTTGAAGCCAGGCTCAGCTCAGCAACACTCTCCTGTGTTGGGTGTGACGTGAGAGAAGAAAGATCTTTCTAACTCTAGTGACGAAAGAAACAAGGTATGTCTAGGTAACCCAGAACCAAAATACAAATATAGTAAAGAAGTAAAATTATGCAATCAATTAACAAGACTATTATAAAACAAAACTTTTACTATATACTTATTAAAACATTGTGAAGCCAATTAAGACCAACAATCACAAACAGGTATGAAACCAAAATCCACAACAAGGCGGCCAGTAGGACTCAAGTTATTGGAGACAATGTACAGTGATGTACTGTCCCTATTACATTCTCAATACTAGTCTGCCTAACAGTAATAAGAGGGGTCATCGTCCCAACAAGGACGTCCCACCAGGAACCTAGACTAATACGCCTTAGTATACCCTAATTGTATATATATCACCAAACCACATGTTTCCTTCCCTTACCAAAATTGCAGGGAATTCATCAGGGGATAGCAAATATGACATATACAAGGTATCTCTGATTATTTCCAAAAGGTATACATAAATATACCTATATAGATCAGCAGTGGAGTGTAAGTACACGCCTATGTCAGTCACCAAGCAAAAGGCTCCTAGAAGGCAAAATTGTAGATCTAATGTTTCTAATGCTCTTATACACATGAATCATAAGCCAATGCACGGCCATACAGATGGATGCAGCTTATAAATCAATGGCAATGACCATAATAAAGCTTACAAAATGCGTCCACCTGCAAATGTATAATGTACTTACAACTCTCTTTACTGAAGCCTATAATGGAGAGCAGCACTTCACTTTGCAAAGCTGCTGCTTTCCTTGTTGCGGACACAGATATCTGTGCTCTGCCAGCACATGATCAGCATCTCTCTGTGTCTCCGGCATCTGACGCATCTTGGATGCTAGATAGGCTTTCCAGTGTAAAGGAAATCTGGGTGATGTCACATTCCCCACAGTAATTATAGTTACAATGATGGGATAGCTGTGTACCTGCTGTGGGGGATGCACAGCATGTACATAGAAAAATATAAACCTAATTATTAGAGATGGGCGAATTTCTCAAAAAATTGATTCGTCGAGTTCGTTGAATGTTCCGACAAAATTTGCGTTATTCGCGGAGAATCGCGTTAAAAAACAGCTATTTCCTGGCTGCAGAGAGCATGTAGGGTGTTATAGAACGCTGTGCCATGCTCAAATATGCATAGGGAGCGTGGTTTGGTCTTCATACAATGCTGTGTTTTAGTATGACACGCACATGACAGCCGCCGCTCTTAAAATCGCTTCACTCTAAAATTCCCTGGGCACTTACGGGGACAATACGGACCAAAAAAACTGAAGTGGGAATGCAGCCTGACAAAGTCATGTCAGCGACAGCTGGAAAGAAACAAACTGAGGGCTAAGATATTGCAATAGCATCAAAGAACACAATAGTAGGTTCCTGGAGCCGGTACAGTTCCCAGCACAGTAAGGGGACGTCACAGCAGGGGTCAGCAGAGGCCAGAGCTTTACACTGTCACCAGATGCTTCCACAGAATATGACAGAACCTGTTCTGTTAAACGCTGATACATGTAGAGGCCCCCCGAATGAGTGGAGAGGGTGTCGGCAGTAATTTTGCGTTGATGTCTCTGATCATTTTGCCCTTCCTTTCATCCGTCAGTGTCCGCTTTCAATCGGTCAATAATCCATCAGTATTGCTAAAGCCAAAAACAAACAGGAGTTCATCTAAAACAGAGATGACCATTAAATGGGATATTTGCATGTCTTCTGTGTTCTCTATCCACTCCTGCTTTTGGCTAGACAATCCTGATCCTTCCCATTCCTTCTGATAGGTGAAAAGAAGGGGAAAACCAAACATAGTGGCAATGTCATAGAGTGGTGAGGGTGGAAACATCATTAGGAAACCACAGGGTGTTCCAATGAGACAGCGGTCACTTGGCAGCAGCATAAGTAGGACACAGAGTGGCACAATCACAGAGTTTGGAGGTGACAGCAGCATCAGTAGGCCACAGAGTGGCACGATGACAGAGTGTGGAGGCAGCAACATCAGATGGCCACAGAGTGGCACAGAGACAGAGTGTGGAGGTGGCAACAACATGAGTAGACCACAGATTGGCACAGTGACACAAGGTGGAGGTGACGGCAGAAAGAGCAGCAGCATGAGGTTATAGTGTGGCACAATGATACAGTATGGAGGTGACGCAGCAACAGCAGCAGCATGAGGTCATAGAGTGGCACAATGACACAGTGTGGAGGTGACGGCAGCAACAGCAGCAGCATGAGGTAATAGAGTGGCACAATGACAAAGTGTGGAGGTGACGGCAGCAACAGCAGCAGCATGAGGTCAGAGAGTGGCACAATGACAGAGTGTGGAGGTGGTGGCAGCAGCAGCAGCAGCATGAGGTCAGAGAGTGGCACAATGTCAGAGTGTGGAGGTGGCGGCAGCAGCATGATGTCATAGCGTGGCACAATGTCAGAGTGTGACGGAAGCAGCAGCAGCATCAGCAGCATGAGGTCAGAGAGTGGCACAATGTCAGAGTGTGGAGGCGGGTGGCAATACCTGGTAAAGATGGTGGGAGGCAGATGGAGCAACTGGCAGCAGATGTGTGACATCAGGCGGGTGGCAGCTAGAGATGGGCGAATCGATTCTAACAAAGTGGAATTCGTTTAGAATTTCAGGAAAACTTCGATTCTGAACGAAGTTGAAGTTTGGGGTGATTCGCGGGAACGAAGCGTGCTTTTGATTGATAAAATGGCTGCGAGCACATGGCATTACATGGAGCAAAGAAGTCTGGGAGGAAGAAAGGCGTAGCCTACATGACATGTGCAGAGATGAAGCCAATCAGAGACCGGCGGGATTCTGTGACGTCACCGCACTATATAAGTGCGGGCGCCATGCTCACTCCTCACACTCCTCTCACTTTACTGTGTAGGGAAGCTGCTCCTGTTGTCGCCGCTGCTGCTTATGATATCTCATACTAAGGAACTCACTTTCATACAGCAATTTTTGGGGGGTGTCACAGCTTGTCTCAGAGACTGCTTCTCTTATGTTCTAATTCTGATTTTGTGGGGTATTGGAACTGAAGTCCAGTGTGCCTCCAATGCAGCTGCATATAAATTTTAATGCTATCTGCTCAGTTCTTCAGCACATTGAATATCCAGGGGTTATCTAAGCCTGTTCCTGTTGTATTCAGTTAAAGAAACAGCGTTTTTACAATCCAAATACCACTTAATTTTTGATTGCTCACTTATTTTGCGCAAGTTAGATCCAGGGGTTACTTAAGCGTTGTTCTGCTGTTGTGGTCACTAAAAGAAACATTCCTTTTCACCGCCAAAGAAGAAATTTTGCCTGTAGCATAATTCATATCCGAAGGTTAATTACAAGTTTTTCTGTTGTTGTGTTCCATAAAATACACGCCGTTTTAACACGCTACAAAGCTGGTAATTGTTGGCAGCATATTTCTTTTGCGCAATTTACATCCAAGGGTTAACTAAGTATTTTTCTGCAGTTGTACTTAGTAAAAGAAACGTTCTTTTTCACCGCTAAGAAATAAATTTTGCCTCTAGCATAATTCATAATTGAGGGTTTCTTACAAGTTTTACTGATGTTGTGTTCCGTAAAATACACGCCGTTTTAACAAGCTACAAAGCAGGTAAATGTTGGCAGCACATATATGTTGCGCACTTTACATCCAAGGGTTAACTAAGTATTTTTCTGCAGTTGTATTCATTAAAATAAACGTTCCTTTTCACCGCCAAAGAAGAAATTTTGGCTGTAGCATAATTCATATCCGAAGGTTAATTACAAGTTTTTCTGTTGTTGTGTTCCGTAAAATACACGCCGTTTTAACACGCTACAAAGCTGGTAATTGTTGGCAGCATATTTCTTTTGCGCAATTTACATCCAAGGGTTAACTAAGTATTTTTCTGCAGTTGTATTCATTAAAATAAACATTCCTTTTCACCGCCAAAGAAGAAATTTTGGCTGTAGCATAATTCATATCCGAAGGTTAATTAAGCCTGTTTGTGCTTTTATATTCAGTAAAATACACAGTGTTTTTAAACGGCACATACAAGTAAATTTTTCCTGCCCATTTGTGGAGCGCAATTTATATCCAAGGGTTACCCAAGCTTGTTAGTGGGTTCATTTGGAGTCAAATACAGGGTGTGTATTTATCATATACAGATATCTTCATCAAACAGTGTCTGTACATTTTAGAACAAATAGTATGTCAGACAGAGAGGTGGCAGGCTCTTCACCTGCGAGTGGCAGTGGCACAAACATTCCTGGAGCAGGCCCAGGTCGCAGCACAGCAAGGGGACGTCGCAGCAGGGGTCACTCGGTGAGGCCACAACTGCCGCTGTCATCTAGCGGCCGTATGTTGTTCAGCAACTCAATGGTTCTTGATTGGTTGACTAGGATGACATCTGACATCTCCCAAATGACAACTGACAACCCCAGCCAAGAGTCGGTGGGAACCTCAGACACAACCCTTAGTTGGCATGTCTCGGGAGCGGGTCAGCGGCCCTCACCTGTCCTCAACCCGCCTCTGTCCCATCCGGTTCCCTCAGCCAGAGATCTACTATGTGGTCTGTGCTCAGCGCCACTATATAGCGAGGATGAACAATTTGAGGAGGGCAGTCAGCAGCTACTTGGCAGCGAAGAAATGGGGCCAATATCCCCTGCTTCTTGCAGTAGGTGGCAAAGTATTGATGTGGAGAGTGGCATGGGAGGTCATGTTGTGAGGGGTCAGCCTCTGCATACCAAGACCGGTGATGAGGACAGCAGTGACGATGAAACACAAATCGATGATGATGTAGCCTACCGCACTTGGGAGCTGGGTGAAGCAAGGGCTTAATCATCGTCAGGAGAAGAGGGCGTCAGCTTGCGCATCAGGCAGCAGTGCAGCCAGCAAGTGGGTTGTGTGGCCGTGAGTCAGCAGGGTAGCAGCAGTGTGAGGTCGGGAGCCAAGCGGCCACGCGGTAGAAAACCAGCTTCGCAGGTCCAAGAAAGTAGCGACACAGGGGCTCAGCGAGGCAGCGGTGGCAGTAGTCATTCAGCGAGGCAGCGTTGGCGGTAAAATCAGATATTCGGCGGTGTGGCAGTTCTTTGCTAAGACACCGGAGGAGCCGAATATGGGTATATGTAGAATCTGTGGGTAGAAAGTGATGTGTGTCCAGGGAGCTTACGTTGGCACCACGGCCCTGCGTCAACACATGCAGCATCACCATCCGGTGGCCTGGGAGAAACGTGGCTCAGATGTGGTGATCCATCCTGCCGCCGCAGCAACAGCAGCAGCAGTGGCCAGTGGCACATATGCCATTGCAGCCAGTCAAGGCTCCACCACCTCTGCAGAAGGGAGCTGTTTCTCTTTGCCATCATCTCCCGGTCCAGATGCTCCTGCTCCTCGCTACTCATGGCGCCAACAGTCGTTCAGCAATTGCAAAGAGACAACAGTATGCGTCTAACCATCCTAAGGTGCAGAAGCTGACTGTGCTCCTGTCCAAGTGTTGGTACTGCAGTCCCTCCCTTTTCAAATGGTGGACTCTGCACCGTTCAGAGAACTAATGGCTTGTGCCGAGCCAAGATGTAGAGTTCCAAGCCGTAATTACTTTTTCAAAAAGGCAGTACCAACACTTCATAAATATGTAGAACAAAATGTGGGCCAGTCCTTGAGCTTATCGGTTTGTTCCAAGGTGCATAGCAGCGGGGACGTGTGGAGCTGTAACTTCGGTCAGAGCCGGTACATGTCCTTGAAGGCCCACTGGGTGAATGTGCTTCCTGCCCAGGCACACCAACAACTTGGACAGGAGACGCTGCTTTCTCCTCCACGTTGTCAAACTGTGGCTCCTGCGCCAATGTCCGCCTCCTCCTCCTCTACCACCATCTCAGCCTCCACAAGTACTGCTCCATCATACCACATGTGTAGGGCACATCTTTGTCACGCAGTTCTACACCTGGCTTGCCTCGGCGAACGAAGTCACACAGGGGAGGAACTGCTCCGCGTCATGCAGCAAGAAATCGATGTGTAGGCTTTCTACGCGCCAACTGCAAATCGGAACCATGGTGACGGACAATGGGAGTAACATGGTGTCCGCGCTGCACCGAGGAGGGAAGGCCCATGCGCCCTGCATGGCGCAAGTGTTCAATCTGGTTGTGAAAAGGTTCCTGAAGTCTTCCACCGATCTTCAGAAGATTCTGAAAATGGCCAGGAAACGTGATGCCTTCATCCATTCCTACAAAGCCGGAAACACCCTCCTCGAGTTGAGCGGCAGAACGGCCCCCCCCAACAAACTCTGATAGTGTTGTTTCCACCCTTTGGGAATGCCAGCCTGCACAGTTGGACCGCTTATAAACAGAAAAGGCCTTTAAGATTTTTGTGATAAAAACGACAGAATACTCCCCTGTGAAACTTTGAGCGCCTGGCAGCTCATGGTGACACCTCTTTTTGCTGGGGGCCCTTTTCGAGGGGGCACAATTTGTCTCGCCAGGACTACGGGTAAAAACGTCATTCTCTGCTCAGTCCTGGAACAGACCCCCCTGAAATATCTGCGGGCAGGAACGGGGGGACGTGGGGACTACATCTTGCGGCCACATAGTCCCTTGGGACTGAACTGGAGGAGGGAGGGGGGACATTGGACAAAGCATTGTTGGTGAAATGATGGGTTTTTTACCAGGTGACAAAGAAGGAAAGGGGCAGGAATGGAGGAGGTAAAAGGAGATAGAAAACAAAACAGAAACCCCGCAAGCACCTGGCATATCATGGGGATGGGGCAGGGACCCCTCGGATCACTTTGCAGATGGCCCCAAACATCTGATTTTTCTTGGCTATACAGCCGAATATCACCACCCAGAGGGAACTTCGGGTCTCCACCCTATTGGACCCCGCTACCGGGGGCCAAAAGGGGGCCTTTTTTTTCAGCTGCGAGGGGAGAAAAACCAAAAAACATAGGGGAAAACCCCCGTATCATTGGGCCCCTGCCTAGTGCGCATCGTCATCCTCTGACAGGTCTGACCGAGGGGTTCTTCTGCGCTACGTACTACTGCCCCGGCTGCTGGGAGAAGGTGGGGGGTAGGAGCAGTACCAGCTCCATCAGCAGCAACTTAAGTCTGGAGTCACTGATGAGCAGCTTCCTTCACCCGCCTAGTGAGGAGGGCAGTCGCCAGCAGCAGGAGCAGCCGGACCTGGAGCAGTCCCTGAATCAACAGGTGGTGGCCTACTTGGACAGCACTCTGCCACCCGAGTTAGAAGTTCCGCTGGACTACTGGGCAGCCAAACTGGATGTGTGGCCGCACCGGGCCGAGTATGCAGTGGCGACGCTGTCCTGCCCGGCCAGTAGTGTGGCATCAAAACGGGTGTTCAGTGCGGCGGGGGCAATCGTTACTCTAAGGAGAACCCGCTTGTCCACGGGAAATGTGGAACGACTGACCTTTGTCAAGATGAATCAGGCGTGGATCGGCCAGGATTCCACACACCAATGCCTTAGGCGTCAGACTACATCAGCCATGACGCCTCACCCAAACTGTGAGAAATGAGTCTAGGTTCAAACGACCTGCCTAAGCCACTATTCTGATGCTGCTACCCACCTGATGCCACACATCTGCTGACAGTTTCTCCATCTGCCTACCACCATCTTTACCAGGGACTGGTATTGCCACTCACCTCCACACTCTGTCATTGTGCCACTGTCTAACCTCATGCTGCTGCTGCTGGTGCCGTGACATCCACACTGTGTCATTGTGCCACTCTCTGACCTCATGCTGCTGCTGCTGTTGTTGCTGCTGCGGTCACTTCCACACCCTGTCATTGTGCCACTCTCGGACCTCGTGCTGTTGCTCCTTCCGTCACCTCCACTCTCTATCATTGTGCCACTCTGTGGCCTACTACTGTTTTTTCCACCTCCAGAATGTCATTGTGCCACTGCCTGACCTCATACTTCTGCTGTGGCTGCTGCCGTGACCTCCAAACTCTGTCATTGTGCCACTGTCTGACCTCATGCTGCTGCTGTGGCTGCTACCCTGACCTACACACTCTGTCATTGTGCCACTCTCTGCCCTCATGCTGCTGCTGCTGCTGTGGCCTACACACTGTGTCATTGTGCCACTGTCTGACCTCATGCTGTTGCTCCTGCTGTCACCTCCACACTCGGTCATTTTGCCACTCTGTGGCCTACTCCTGCTTTTGCCACCTCCAGAATGTCATTTTGCCACTCTCTCACCTCATGCTGCTGCTGTGGCTGATGCCGGGACCTCCACAATCTGTCATTGTGCCACTGTCTGACCTCATGCTGCTAATGTGGCTGGTGCTGTGACCTCCACACTGTGTCATTGTGCCACTCTGTGGCCTACTCCTGTTTTTGCCACCTCCAGAATGTCATTGTGCCACTGTCTGACCTCATGCTGCTGCTTTGGCTGCTGACGTGACCTCCACACTGTGTCATTGTGCCACTCTGTGGCCTACTCCTGTTTTTGCCACCTCCAGAATGTCATTGTGCCACTGCCTGACCTCATGCTGCTGCTGTGGCTGCTGCCATCCATAATGTAATTGTGCCACTGTCTGACCTCATGCTGCTGCTGTGGCTGCTGTCGTGCCCTCCACTCTGTGTCATTGTGCCACTCTGTGGCCTATTCCTGTTATTGCCACCTCCAGAATGTCATTGTGCCACTGTCTGACCTCATGCTGCTGCTGTGGCTGCTGCCGTGACCTTCACACTCTGTCATTATGCCACTCCGTGGCCTTCTCCTTTTTTTCCACCTCCAGAATTTGTCATTGTGCCACTCTCTGACCTCATGCTGCTGTGGCTGCTGCCGTCACCTCCACACTCTGTCACTGATGTTGCCAACTGAGCTCTCAGCTTGTTTTTTTCCAGCTTTCGCTGCCATGACTTTATCAGGCTACATTCTCACTTTAGTCTTTTGCTCAATTTTGCCCTCTTAAGTGCCCAGGGAATTTTAAAGTGAAGCGAGTCTAAGAGCGGCGACAGTCATATGCGTGTCATACTAAAACACAACATTGTATGAAGACCAAACCAAGCTCCCTCTGCATATTTAAGCATGGCACAACGTTCTACAGAACCCTGCAGGGTCTGTGCAGCCTGTAAATAGCTGTTTTTTAATGCGATTCGTCCCAAAGCAATTTGGACCGAAACAAATTTTGTTGGAAAATTCTGCGAAGTCAGCGAATCAAATTTTTGAGAAATTCGCCCATCTCTAGTGACAGCATCAGAATAGTGGCTGAGGCAGGTAGTTTGAATCCAGACTCATTTCTCAAAGTTTTGAGAAGGCGCCATGGCTGATCTAATCTGATGCATAAGGCACTACTGTGTGGAAATCCTGGCCGATCTACGCCTGACTCATCTTGACAAAGGTCAGTCGCTCCACATTTCGCGTGGACATGTGGGTTCTGCTTGGGATAATGATGGCCCCTGATGCACTGAACACACGCTTTGATGCCAAACTACTGGCTTTGCAGGACAGCTTCTCCACTGCAAACTCGGCAAGTTGCGGCCACACATCCAGTTTGGCTGCCCAGTAGTCCAGCGGATCTTCTACCTGTGGTGGCAGAGTGCTGGCCAAGTAGGCCACCACCTGCTGGTTCAGGGTCTGCTCCAGGTCCTGCTGCTGCTGAGTACTCTCCTCGCTAGGCGAGTCAAGGAAGCTGCTCATCAATGACTCCAGACTTAGGCTGCTGCTGATGGAGCTGCTACTGCGCCTACCCCCCCCACCTCTGCATAGCAGCCGTGGCAGTAGTACGTGAGTGATGGGGAACCCCCCGGTCAGACCTGTCAGAGGATGGATGATGCCGCATAGAGGCAGCGGCCAACTGACCACACAGGATTTCTCTATAGTACGCCAGTTTCTCCTCCCTCTCGGCAGCTGGAAAAAAGGCACCCATTTTGGACCGGTAGCGAGGGTCCAAGAGGGTGGAGAGCCAAAAGTCATCCCTCTGCTGGATGGTGACTATTCGGCTGTCACTAGCCAGGCAAATCAGCATGCTGTTTGCCATCTGCGCAAGTGACTCTGAGGGACTCCCTGCCTCCATCTCCACTGTATACCGCCACGGTGCTTGCGGGTCATCTGCCTTGTCTTCCTCATCTCCCTCTATCTCCTCCGGATGCTCTTTCACCAGACACTGCTTGTGCTCCAATGTCCTCCTCCTCCAGTTCAGCCCCACTGGACTCATGTGGCCATGAGATGTAGGCATCACATCTCCAGTCCCCTGTCCAGAAAGATTTTGCAGCATCTGTTCATGGACATGAAGCAATGGAATGATGTCATTCATCCCGTAGCCCTAGCAACTGACAAATAACATGGCCTCTTCAAAGGGCATGAGCTGCCACTGGCTGACATCAAAGTTACACAGGGGAGTACTCCTGTCTGATTGGATCATCAAAAAATCGTTAATGGCCTTTCTCTGTTCATACAGTCGGTCTAACATGTGGAATCTGGAATTCCAACAGGTGGAAACATCGCATATCAGCCTGTGTTGGGGGAGGTCGTTCTGCCACTGCTGCTCGAGGAGGGTGTGCTTGGCTTTGTAGGACTGGATAAAGTGCATGCACAGTTTCATGGCCATGTTTAGAATGTATTGAAGATGGATGGAAGACTTCAGGAACCTTTTGACAACCAGATTGAACATGTATGCCATGCAGGGCGCATGGACCATCCCTCCTCTCGACCTTGCACTGCTGCCACCCTGCTGATTCACGGCCACACTAGCGACTTGCTGGCTGCGTTGCTGCCTGACGCGCAAGCTAACCCCCTCTTTTCCCGACGATGGTGATGAAGCCCTTGCTTCTCCCGGCTCCCAAGTGTGATTGGCCACATCGTCATCAATTTGCGTTTGCCCGTCACTGCTGTTCTCCTCAATGGTCTCAGTATGCAGAGCCTGACTGTTTGCAACATAACCTCCCATGCCACTGCTGATGGAGCTGCTACTGTGCCTACCCCCCACCTCTGCATAGCAGCCGTGGCAGTGGCAAGAAGCAGCGGATGTCTGCCCCACCTTTCCGCTGCCAAGTAGCAGCTGACTGTCCTCAAAGAGTTCGTCCTTGCTGTATATGGCGGTGAGCCCAGACCACATAGTAGATCTCTGGCTGAGGGAACCGAACGGGACAGAGGGGGATTAAGGACAGGTGAGAGACGCTGACCCACTCCAGGGCCATGCCAACTAAGGGTTTTGTCTGACATTCCCACCGACTCTTGGCTGGGGTTGTCAGTTGTCATCTGGGAGGAAGTGGATGACCTAGTCAACCAATCAAAAACCCCTGGGTTGCTGGTCAGCACATGGCCGCTAGATGACACTGGCAGTTCTGGCCTCATGAGTCACCGATGCTGCGACGTCCCCTTACTGTGCTGCGACCTGTGCCTGCTCCAGGAACATTTGTGCCACTGCCACTCGCATGTGAAGGGCCTGCCACCTCTTTGTCTGACATACTGTTTGATCAAAAATTTACAGACTCTGTTTAATGAAGATGTCTGTATATGATAAATACACACCCTGTATTTGACTCCAAATTAACCCACTAACAGGCTTGAGTAACTCTTGGATATTAAATGTGCTCCTGAAATGACCAGAAGAAATTTAGTCGTATATGGGAGGGAAAAACACGCTGTATTTTACTACAAATACATCCACTAACAAAAGGCTTAATTAACCCTTGGATATGAAATGTGCTCCAGAAATGACCAGAAGAAATTTTGTCATTACTACCAAATACATTACTGTTCTTATTTTGCTTCCCTATAGAGTTAGAACAGATCTTATCTCCTGCTTTTGTACAAAAGCTTCTCCAGCTTACCAACCTTCTCTCTCAGGCTCTAGAGTTTTGGCTGGAAAGGTGATGTCATTCCCTGCTGTGTGTTATCTGCAAGATGAAGCCAACTTACATTACTTACTGACAAACGTTATCCCTTTAGAAGTCTGCAGCATTGTGCACTGCTATTTAGAAACCTATAGCACTAATGTTCCTCTAACAGACACAGGTAGGAATTGCAGAGCTGACATGCCAATCTCTGCTGTGGACCCACCCACAGCCTAGCCAGCAAGTGTGGGTCTGAAGCTGGCTATGGCTCTGTGAAACATCATGGGGAGAAAACCCCTTAAAACTCTGCGACATCTGTACTTTAGATGGTGTGATACATAGTGGTGATTCAATTGCATAGGAAATGGAAATTAAAGGACAGTTGACTGCTTCAAGAATCTGATACAAAAATCTTAATAGAGAAGCAAATTAAAGAAAAAAACTCTACTTCACATGGGTCATTCGCTGTCAGCAGAATTATGACCACTTTTGAAGATGAGTATTAATTTTGTACACTATGATCTAACTGAATTAGAAAAGTAGACGGAGGTTTTGGGAAAGAGATTTCAAAAAGTCTATTGTTTCAGAAGATATATGTGTTTTATTGATATAACTTGTGGTTTGCAAATGAGCTTAAGTCTAGTAAATGTGGTTTATAATTGACAAAAACCCTCAAGACTTTTCGTAATTACTTAAAATCATGTTGTTTGGTTCATCATACTCTATTTGGTATTAAATTCTTTCCACAGGAAAGAAACATATGTTTTTCTCCTACCCATCATAAATGACCTTCACAAGATTGGTATGATATGCAAAATGGAATCCAATTTTGAGAAATGGAAACTTTTACGCTGGTAACTGTCCAGTTTATAATAAAGGGCACTGACCCGACAAAACAAGATAATTTTAATTAGCGTTGTGCAATTCTGCTTCCGATCTGCCTTATTTTTACTGGAGAATAAGACAAAACCCCAAACTACTTGCAGTTCATGCTAAGGTCATTATCAGGACAGAGTGTGAACGTTATGGTGCCAGCTCCGGCCTGCAGCAGAGAGGCACCCTTGCTGAGGAAGGCCGAGCACGCTTGAGTCATTTCCTGAAGACAATGTGATGCCTCGGGAGCAGTGCATCCTAATTAGATTAACTGCTACTGTCGGAGCTGTTAAATCGCTCGTACTGAAGAAAGCAAATTGCAGATTGTACATATCAGTGTACAATCAAACAGAAAACAGGTGTTTGCTAATTAAAATGGAGATTTTAATGAATGACCTCAGCGGTTTTGGTGAATAAATACCATTCTAGCATCTGCCATGTATTTTCCATCCAAATTTGCTTTCATCTTGTGTGAAAGAAACAACGACAGAGAAAATAATACAATTACTACGGCTCCGCGGTGGGTGAGAAACTGCCATCACAAATGATTTAGGAGAATGCTCTTCATCTTTTTAACGTACTGACATAATTATTGCACGGGCTTAGCCCATTACTCAATTTCATTGGGTACTTTAAAGGCCAATTGAATGAGCAGTTAATGGAGACTGGCATCTCCCCAAGGAGGTTACCTGCCAGTCATAATTGAGCGTCTCGATGAAGCTCTTCCCTGACATCTGAACAAATCTCATGGGGACAACACAATGGTGTACTTTCTAAATAAGAAAATGATCTATTCCTATAATTACATATTGTGTGTTCTTTTCAGGCCTGTTTCACTGCAGGTAAATATTTATCATGTTGTCAGAGATCACTTTTCAGTACAAGAAAATATTGACTGACAACACTGCATTGATTGACCATAATAAAAGATTTACACTGTGTTTAGATTAAATGTTTGGATGAATGTGTTTTCTGAATCTTTTCTGCAAATTGATTTTGGCCCTCTCACCAGTTTTTCTCAGGTTTGTTCAAAGTCATCTAGCTGTCATTTAGATGGCTGTAATATCTCACTATACAAGAACACAATATAGAGTTCTCAGAGTCCCAAAAATGGAATCAAATCCCTTCCTATCTGACCACAAAGGCCTTTTCCCGAGCTTGTTATAGAAAAGAGGAAAATTTACAGCTCACCCATACAGGATCAGAGCATTCCTTGGAGACTTGGTGGTAATCATTGATACATGGAACATCATCGGCTCATGGCCTCAGACCTTCTTGATAACCAGCATGTAATAAAACCAGGTACTTTATTGGCAAAAATTCATAAAAACAAAGGAAACATTACCAATGTTGTGCAATATTGCCCTACATTGTTGATTCAGACTTTAACAGATGTGATAATACTCGTTATGATTTTTTTCATTTTATTTATTTTATTATGAATATTTAGAAAAAGGATTTTTAATGTTTTTTATTTTTTTTTTAAACTTTAGCAAGGGTCAAATAGGAGCACAATCAAGGCAGCCACAGATATTTTCTCAGATAAACAGCAACCTTCAAATATCGGGTGGGGGGCAACCAGGATTCACAATAGTACGCTGCCCCACATTCTTATCATTTAGATGCTGTGGTTTAGTTTACTGCAGTCTAAATGATTAAATGACTGAGATCATTGCTGTCTATGACCCTGACAGCTAGCGGCAGGTGCTGGCTGTATCTAATCCGCTCCATATCTGCTTAACACAGTTTGGATGCAAAAGTGCATCCAATTGTGGAAAGGGGTTAAAGTGTGATAAAAAGTCAGAATAAAGAGATTACATATAGGAAGGTGCATGTGCCAGTGCTTTACTAATGATCATTGCAGAGCAATAGACCTAGATCTAGGATAGACACTGCTTAGAGTATTTCTGCCCTGCGGGTTTTAGGGACCTGGATCATGCATTATCTGTTATTCACCCCATGCTTTGTTACTTCGCTATGATAACAGTCTACTTTATTTTCTTCCATAACAGGAGACCCTCTGACCACATGGTGCTTCATATTACATTATACTTTCTCTTTGAACCGTATTACCTCAGCTGCAATGAGCTGTGTATATTTCATACAGCAACTCTACATACATCTCATGAATTCATGAATAAGCAGCAGGCAGCAAGTAAATCCTTTAACTTTGATCTTCCTGGTGATGGCCCTTGGGAAATCCTTTATGTTAACTTAATACCCACCACAAACACAGCATATCTCTATAATATATTATATAATTAATATATATATATATAATATTATATATATATATATATATATATATATATATATATATTATATATTCATATATATATATATAATATATATATGATATAGATGTATATAATGATAGCAAAAATGAAGTCTACTGATATGCTGTCTGCAAAGAGGAGGTTATAACTGAATATGTAAAGCACTGAAGTATAGAGATAAACAATTTATTGTACAATAGTTGCACTTTTTTAGGCGGCAGGTAGAGTCCCAATGCAGAAGATGCATCAGCTCGGCTTGCCAAGTATATTATATTATTCATAAAACAGGACAGAGAGTTTCTCTGCTGGAACAATTATCACTTAACAATGTGTGTGATCTCCAAGCAGCCTTCATTATCAACCTGTAATTTTCAGTCAGTAAGCCACTACCTGCAAGGTACTTATGGAAGGACAGAAAATAGGACCGATGAGAGCAGGAGCAAGAAAGATGACATTACAGGTAGGAAAGTACTTTTTAAAAATATGTCCCATCATTTTGGAATGATATTTGAATACAGAGCAACTGTCACTTTGCTTCTACATACCAGTATGATATTGTATACAGTCATAATGGTGCTAGCTGTGTCATTGTACTCATATTACTGCCTACTTTAGACTTTAATATCTGATTGCATTGCAAATGTTAGATGGAGTGTCCTGGTTAGTGTTTCACTTTTTGATTCGGGTCGAAGTCCAATTTGATCTGAATTCTAGTGCTTTGGTTTATATGATTGAAATGATTTTTTGAAAAAAAATGCCAGAAAATCAACTAATTGTTGGGGCTAGGAGTTTTTCTATTTGCAGGTGGAGGCAGACTCATAGGCCATGCAGTTCTTTCTGGAAAAAAGATGTAAATAAGCTCCTCTGGAAAGAAGAGGGTTATTTGTGGTCACCAATTGGAGCTTTCCTTTTTTATCAAATCTGACCACTTAAACAGCCTTGAAACATGACTAGGGATTTAAGTCAAGCCAGAAACTCCTCCATAATGAAGAGTCACCCATCTGCTTATTTTTTATTTTTTTTAAAGGGGGTTACACAAACTTTAAAATGCTGTTACTGTTTCTAAATAGTATAAAGATCAACAATAAAAGTAAAATGTATTGAACAGGGAATTGTAGAGAGTGATGAGAAGAAAGCAAATTTATGAGAAAAAAATTCTCGACTACATTCAGGAAAATGAAATGTCAGGTGAAATTCAGAGGGATAAAATAAATTCTCAATTAAATGTCACTTGTCTAACCCTGGAAGATATGCAATGCTGCATTAAAAAATAAAATAGACAAATCACTGGAACCAGATGTCCTACACTCACTGTGTTTGAACAAAATATTTAAAGGTTTTTCCATGAGTCATTTTCATAACAAAATTCCTGAAATGCTGTTAAAAGATGTTTTAAGTATTTCAATGTGTTTCTATCATAAGATTTTTCTTTTATCACTTTTTCTTCCTTCTTAAACTTTTTTTTCCACCCTCTCCCTTCCACACACTGCTGCTGCTGCTGATCTGTGCTGAATTAGTCTCCTTAACAGTATATTAAGTTATTATTTTCAAAACACACAATAAGCAGAAAAGCTTTAAGGGTTTTTTTTCCCTTTGTGGCTGTTTTACAGAGACTACTCTTCACAGCCAGCTTAGGGCTCTTACTTCATGTTCAAGCTGTGGGAAGTTCTACAGCAGTAATTGACATATCATCTCTACTATTCCTAGCTCAGTCTGTTAGAGACACACTGGTAATGGAAGGGTTTAAATAGCAGGACATTAGGCTACAGACCCCTAAAGGGTTAAAGTAAGAAGTATTTCCTTTTCTGTTGATAAGACACAGCAGGGAATGATGCCACCATACCAGCCATGAATGCTAGGCATACTAGGAAATCTTCTGTAAACAAGCAGGAGATAAAGAGCCCATTTGGGCTCACTTTCCAAAACTCTTACTGTGTATATAACATTAACCATTCGTACTGCCTTAGTTTGACCAAGACTTTCACAAGTGTTACGTTCACTGGTTATGCTAATACTTCAGGATCCCTTTCTTCCATCACAAGTTAGCCTTATACCTGCTGTCTATGCCTTGTCAGCTGTTTCCACCTTTTTAAGCCTACTACTTCCATGATTAAATTTTGCACCCTTCAGCCTAACAGCTCTCAGCACAGCAGAGGTTTCCAGAACTGATCCCTCTGAAACCTAATTTAATGCACTGTTTATTCCATGCCATTGATAGCATGCACCAAACTCTGTGAGTTTTACTCCACCTTGGTCTGGACAACCACAGTCCCCACCACCTAGTCTTGATTTACAGATAAGCTCAATGTCTATCATTTGATACTCTGCTGATCTTACTACATAGCCACTGAGGTACATCTTTAGACACCAGGACCCAAACAGCAATGTGTTCTTGACGCAAACTTCATCTTCTTCATGGGCCTCATGTCATGTGCTTAAACAGCCAATTCAGCTTCAAGTATCTTGCCAACTGAGCACAGGAAAGTTACTCCAAGCCTCATGCAACCTTTTCTAGCACTGGCAGACTCAAGCCCCTGTACTCCACACAGGAAAATAATAGGCTCTCCTCAACTCCACCCACCAGCTAATTGCATACTTTGAGTGGCACCAAAACTTATAACTCTTAATATCGCCTTTCTGCTGTTCCTACTGGCATTACTATACAGTATATTTACAATGAAAAAATATCTCCACAGGAGAGGCTTTTGAAAGGAAGGGAGATATTTTGCAGCTCAGTGTGTTCTGTGATCTTGAATTGAAAAAGCATTGTTTTTTACCACTTTTTTGACCAGCAGACCTCTGCTAGGAGGAGAAATTGTCCCTGTTTTTTCAGTTCTATTGCAATCACTGCGTGTCAGTGTTCCAAAAAAATGGCATAACTTATCCCTATAACTTTTAAATAGTTTTATTGAAGTCTGTGCGTCTGTTTGCCGCAAAGAGCTCAGTTGTACGCAAATTGTGTTATACATATTTCCAGTAAATTTCGACTGTAGTCCGTGGTGCAAAGGCCCCCATATTAATCCATATAAAATTTAAATACTCTTAATGCAGTCCGTGCGTCTGTTTGCCACAAAGAGCTCAGTTGTACGCATATAGTGTTATAAATATTTGATAGTAAATTGCGCCTGTAGTCAGTGGTGTGAAGGCCACCATATTAATCCAGATAACATTTAAATACTCTTATTGCAGTCTGTGCGTCTGTTTGCCGCAAAGAGCTCAGTTGTACGCATATTGTTTTATACATATTTTATAGTAAATTACACCTGTTGTCAGTGGTGCGAAGGCCGCCATATTAATCCATATAACATTTACAGACTCCTTTTGCCAGCACTTTTTAACCTGTGGATCAGACAGGTTTAAGGGTTATGCTGTGGCCCAGGACAGGGATAGTCAATGTCCAGTTCAACTAAAATGGTGGTTCAAAGACTCCTTTTTCCAGCACTTTTTAATCTGTGGGTCAGACAGGTTTAAGGGTC
Organism: Phyllomedusa bahiana; assembly: GCA_025379985.1. NCBI lineage: Eukaryota > Metazoa > Chordata > Amphibia > Anura > Hylidae > Phyllomedusa > Phyllomedusa bahiana. The sequence goes on along the minus strand of JAODAL010006520.1, from coordinate 42,476 downwards.
ATGCTGCGTTCCAGGGCAGGGATAGTCAATGTTCAGGTAAACTAAAATGATGGTTCAAATAATACTGCCTTCTGGCACTTTTTAATTTGTGGGTCATGCAGCTTTATGGGTCATGCTTTGGCACAGGACAGGGATAATAAATAGTCTGTGACTTTTTTTCTGTGACTCTTGTTGCCTAATTGTCTTGCCTAAGATGTAGCACGTATCCAGTTTCCTGCTGTGGATGTTATTTCCAGCTTCTCCACCCCTGTTGGGTGTAAGAATGTAGCTGTTGTTCCTCTCCCATAGAATTTAACGGTCATCCGCGATAATCTGTTATCGACTATCGGATATCGTCATGATAATTGACGATATCGACTATCGACTCGCTAACGATAGTTGACACAATCACTCATCACTATCTGCAGTTTTAAAATTAGGTTATGTGAATGTCTAATATACAGGTCCCTAAAAGTTACATCAGAACTGAACGTGCCCTAAAAAATGTCATTATGGCAATTTATTTTGAAAATTTTAAAAAGTGCTGTTGAAGTTAAAGGCCTTCTAATTTCCTCAAAAAATTAAAGGACAATTTTCAAAAGATGCTAACATAAAGTAGACATATGATAAATGTTACTTTTATTTACTATTTTGTATGGCTGAAATCATTCAAAATATGTAAATAGCAAATTTTTCTACATTTTTTTTATACATTTCAGAATTAAAACAAAAAAATGCAAAAGCTATCAACAAAGTTTAACACTAGCATAAAGAACAATGTATCCCAAAATAACACACTTAGATTTATTAGGACTAGTAAAAGCATTCCAGAGTTAATGCCACATAAAATTATCAGATTTGAACAATGGAGCTTTGTCCTTTAGGGTATGTTCACACAACGTAAATGAGGGGAGTATTTCAGCACTTAATTGTGCTGCAATACGCCTGAAATACACCCCGCAATTACGGGAACTATGAGAGCTATTAATGCCCGACAATTCACATATCACTTCTTCCCAGCGCTGACCTGCTGGTAAGAGTGAAAGCGGATCGGAGCTGACATTCAGTGTTTTAGGAGTAAGCGCTGGCCAGCGCATACTTCTAAAGCACCTGCCGCATTGCAACCTACACAGTACATGCCGCAATATGCTGTGTGAACATACCCTTAGTCTAAAACTGGTTGTGTCTTTAAGGGGTGAAAGGAAAGCTTTAACTTCCCCAAGTATGGAGATTCATGTGATAACTATTATAGGTGCTAAAATAGAAAATTCCACAGCCCTCCATTATAAAAATAAAGAAACATTTTAAATGTATTCATCCATGTCCTTACAACATCTCAGCTCTGCAATAGAACCTTTTTCAACAGTGCTTGAATGGATGAATAAAACACAAGTTTTTCTTCATTTTTAGGATGGAGTGCTGTGAAATTTTCAACTTTTGTATCCATGTCTTGGACAAGAATGATCTGCTGGCACCCTTTGTTTCTTTTTTTCTGAATTAGGTGCTGCATATATATCTTTATTTTTGTCATAATCAGTGCTAGAGATGGACAAGACTTGGTTGTATATTCCTAATCTCCCTCACTGAGGTTTACTTGTTAAATTAAAGGAGTTGTCTGGTTCCTATAAAAAAGTAGTAAAGGGGTATATATATGTATTATAATATATATAATATATATTACAAAAAACAACCAAAAATTACTAAAAAAATCTAGTTTAAACAAGTAATTTTCTGGTGACACATTCCCTTTAATCTCAAGATAATTTAATTACTTGTTTCGGATATAAGAAAGTGTCTGCTGTTTGAAATGAGAAAACGTGTCTATTTTTATTCCATAGAATTTTTTTTTTTGTCACATTCTATGTCTGGTAGCTCACATTGCACCATTCAAGTATATAAGCCTGAACTATAATACTGAACACAACCCATAGCCATGAATGGCGCTGCTTCTGAAAAAAAGTGGGCACCTCTTAAATTGTATAATTGCTTTAAAACTTTAAAGGCACACTTCATTTCATGTTTGAATTGCTTACAAACAACAATTCTTACCTGGTAATAAAGTGTTTCCCCTTAAGACGAAGAAACAAGGTTAAAAACAAATACAAAATACAAAAGCATTTGATCCACTATTGTCCCGAAATGCATTATTCAGGGAATCTCTATTTGTCGTCTCACTAATGGATCCTCCTGTATTTTTTTAGCCTTGATAATAAGTGGTATATAGAACTTGACACATCATAGATATTTTGCTAATAGATTGTACTTGATGCTGTCACATGCAGTACTAAGGTTGTCTTAATGATTTCCTGTGAATGATTAAACACATTCCCTTAGAATTCTTTAACATCAGAAGCGGAAACCATTGTGTATTCATGAGCTGGCAATTGGTGATGGGATAGATTATTAGCATATTGATTGGGAAATTTCCTTTTACATGCTAAATATGATATTTTGAAACTTGCATTTTAAGGAGTGAAAGACACTTGAGGTCAGAGGTCTTTTAAATATCACTTATCAATGGCACTTATACAGCTGGAGCTTTCTACAGCCGTTCTATGTTAAAATGTATAAGAATTACAGGATTGCATTTCTTACAAAATATGATTTCAGTATAGAAGTAATTGTACACTTAACTTGCCCCAACTTTTATCAGTACTTTTACAAGCTTGGCCTATCTTTATAAATCATGTAGCTGCAGCATGGGCACTTGAGTGGTGTTAAACAATTTCTCACATTCATAGAACAAGATAAAAAATATCCTGGCACTAAAATATCTTCGTGGACAGAATGCAGGTCAGATGAAAACTTGATAAGAGATCTGCACACATAGGCCCATGAAAAGGGGACATTGAGATTCAATATGATATACACAAGACTATAACGTGTAGGGTGCGTTTACACGGTAAAGACCAAATACCGGTCGGGAAATGTCGGCCTGCATTTGGTAATTTTTTGGCTTCGCACTCACATGTTCTAGGTTTTTTGGACAGCTGGCGGTGTAAAAAACCGTCCGGCGGAAGATCTGTGCAGTGGGGACTGCTACATGGATTTTATATTAAAGTCAATGTAAAAGATTGACAGTTGGTTTACAGACGGCTTTCAAATCCGAAAACCATCTGTAGAACAGACAGAAAACTTGTGCCTTGGGGACAAGCCCTTACACTAATAAATGTGAGCTACAATTACTGTAAATTACAACTTTTATGACAAATGAAGAGCAACAATCTCCATTGTTTTCTAAGAAATTATTGTTTGCTGTTATATTCTGAAGAAGAACTTAGACAGGAATAATGTAAAAATACCATATATTGTATGATTACCCATTATATACATTCTTCATTGGAAGTCTCACGTTAAAGTTTATAGTTGCAGACAGACTATTTTTTTTTATTTTCACACTTCCTACTCTACTGTGTAGTCTTTCAAGTCCCTTTTATACTTACTGCTACATCCTGGCAACAGCATTTACTGTATGTAAACATGGATGAAGCATTAATAGAAACCACTAGACTGCTGTGAAATAAATACTGTTTTCAGTGATATAAAGTTCAGACACAAAATTAAATTTTACACTGCTGATTGTAGTGCTGAGGAATCCTGAATCGGGAGGCAAGTGCCAGGATTATCGAGATGGTTCTTAAGTTGCTGTTAACGGAATGGGTGTAACTATAGATGTAACAACCATAGCAGTGGTTGAAGGGGCATTCAGGTGCAAGTTCTTGTCATTAGGCTGTAGAACCCATTTCATTTGCTGGATAACAGCCAAACATAACATTTTAATCCTTGTTCCAGATTTCGGTTTTGTATGTTAATCCTGGTATCATTGGTAAGATTAAATAGGCCATCCACAATACATGGCACTTGTGATGTATACCCAACTACAATGTTATAGCGGTGATAATTCATAAGAGGAGACATGTATCAAGACAGATCCAGACTGCAAAGAAAAGAAAGCTGATCTTCATCTGAAGAAAATGAGTTACTATTGATTGTCAATGACCAGATTTATCTATACACAGGGAAGCATCAGTCTAATCCCCAAAACACACTTGGGGCCACATGTATGAAAACTGCCTAGGTCTAAAACTCACTTTGTTGCTCATAGCAACCAATCAGAGCGCCCATTTCATTTCATATAGTGCTCTGAAAAAATGAGAGGGGCGCTCTGATTGGTTGCTATGGGCAAAAAAGTGGGTTTTAGACCTAGACAGTTTTCATACATGTGGCCCTTGATTTGAAGATCCATTGTCCTGCCCTGACAGACTAGGCCAACATGATGCATGATTTTTGTTGATGCCTTCATTTCCTGTTTTAATGCATACTCTTGATGAGATTTGGTGTTATGTCTGTGGAGTGCTATTTTTTTGTGCTTAAAAAGTGAGAAACAAAACGTGTCTGAAATTCTGCAGAGCCCAATCATGGCCAAAAGTTGTTGACATGGAGATTTCAACCAAGTGGAGAAGAAATCTGAGCAATTACAATACAAGATGTCAGTCAGTCGATTTCCTTATTTATTTTGCTTGTAAGATATGGATCACTGCTGGATTCATTTATAGTATGATCCAGTAGCTGGGCGCATATAAAACCATGCCTGCTCAAGGACACCCAATTTTGCCAGTGAAATAGTAATATCAGAATACTCAGAAGACTCAATTAGCCATTGGCAGCCCCGTTTGCACACGGTTTCAGCCACACATAGCTAACAGGTTATTGGATCTCACCCATAGGCACTATTCATATCTGTTGGAGATTTCATACATGTCACGAGTGAGTCCGCAGCCCCCAGCCCATGCTTTGGGCGCACTCGTGCTGCTGTGGCCCCTCCGGCGTCCCGTGACAGCGGTGCCACGCTCCGTGCCCCCGACCGCGCACACCCTCGCTCCCATGCACGGCATCCCTTACCTGTCCACGCTCGTGCATCCCTGCGACTTCCCTGCCGACTAGTGCGCGCGTCCCCGCTCCATAGGCGCGCGCCAGCTCTCTTAGATTTAAAGGGCCAGCGCGCCGATTATTGGGTAAGGCTGGCCGCTGACACTATATAAGTTCCTTCCTTCCGGAACACCCCCGCCAGATCTTTAGTGCCCTACAGCCTTTAGAGAAAGCATTTTCTGCATCTAGTTCTGCCTACCGTGTACCGAACCGTTACGCTCCCGTTTCTCGACCAGGAACCTCTGCCGCCTGCCCTGACCTCCTGCCTGTCCCCGACTACACCTAAGTCTCACGATTTTGTACCACGCACTTCCTTGGCCGCCGTCGCAAGCAAGTCACGCCACTGGAAGCGACCTGGTAGTTTCCCGTCGCAGCAAGTCCATCCCGCTTTGCGGCGGGCTCTGGTGAAAACTGGGTTCTACTTAGACTCCACTCCCTGGTACGGCTTACACCATCGTTTGCGGTGGTTCAGCGGATCCACTACCACCATCCATGACAATACGGAACCTCCATCACAAGCCACATTAATCCATTCTAGTCATGGCATCTGTCAGGCGCCATTGGTGTCCTTTATAAAATGGTCTGTGAACCAGGTCTTCATCTGTACCATGGTCATACTCTGCAAAGCACCTGCGTAGAGGTTGTTTTTGACCACTATATGCAGACTATTTTTTCACAAGTTTTGCTGACTACAGTGAAATTTCTCCTTGTGTTAACTGGACCTAGTGCTGCTCAATTCAGTGCTAATCATGCTGCACCAATGTCTTATTCTGTAGGGTAATATATGTATGTATGTACTGTATCTATATAGAAGACAGTTTGCTCACTATGACTGAACACTCCCCATGTATCATGCATTACATATGTATTTGTGTATGAGACATATTACATTAAAACTTGTTTGGAATTTGTAGAGAGAGTCGTTTACCAGCTGTTCATAAAATGCCAGTGACATTTCTGCAATATGCTCATCTGCTAAGCAGAAAATAGGATTAGCACCTCTTGTCCTTCAAAGATCAAGGAGGGGCTGGCCACATGTTTGTCTCTGGAGTCCGGTCATGCTGCTAGGATCGCTAGGATTCAAAGCTTCTAATTTGGCAATGCAGATGCAAATATTGTAGTCTTCTTAACTTTTTTGTAGTTTTGTGTCTGAACTGTTTTTATTACTGAGATCTTTGCAGATCTATGCACTAATGACTAGTGATGAGCGATTGTGTCAACTATCGTTATTGATTTGATAGTCGATATCGGCAATTCTCCTGAGATATTATGAATTTAGGTTGTTGTATAAAGTACAGTTTATTATTGTTTTCGATTTGAGCACTGTTTTGTTATTGAGGAGCCATTAAAGTATATTAGAGAGGCGGATAATCCAAACGTCATTCTTTGCACCACTATAACAGGGGGTGGAGAAGATGGGAAGAATTATCAAGCATACAACAAGTAAACTGGATAAGTGCTACATCTTAGCCAAGACATATAAGGCAATACAAGAGTCACAAATAACTACAACTCACTAGACTAAATTAAATTCACTGTACAGTACCAACTAGCATGACCTTAAATCCTGCCTAGGACCACAAATACTAATAAGTGACAGAAGGCAGTATTATTTTGAAAACAAACGTGAGGTGAACTGAATGCTCTGGACATATGAGCCTATCCTTGTCCTTGACCGCAGGAGGTGATCCCCGTTAAACTGCATGACCTTATCTGATTTAAAAGTGCCGGAAGAAAATGATGGTGTCTTTAACACACCATTTTAGGTTGAAAAGGACACTTGTCTTGCACCTGGTACTGTACACGGACACAATGAGCCATCAAACCTGCATGACCACAGATTAAAAGGTGAGGAAAAGGAGTCTTCAACCACCATTTTTAGTTGACTGGATCATTGTCTATACATGTCGGGGCCACAGCATGAGCCTCAAGAAACAGAATGATACGTGTGTGCAAGCCCCCTACAGTTAAAAATTGCTCTGTGAAGAAGGATAGTTCTATTGAAGCGAGTAGCTTTTTTCAGTTAAATGGGACAATAACTATCCACTGTATACTGTAACACGCGTGACACTAAAAACCGAACAGGTGCCTTTCATGAACCATCAGCAAAAAAATTCATGCATTAAGAAATATAACTATATTAACTAACGCAACTTCCGTTTTCCAATCCCGCTGCTAGCTAGTGCTACTTGACCATTCTACTGGTGAAATTGTTCCACAGTGACATTTAGAATTGTGAAGCAAACTAAAAGCCAGATTGTTCCCAGTAGGTCAACAGAGGCCTGATCATGAAAATCCTGCAATTGGCTACTGCCAATGTGGGTTTTTTGAAGCGTGAATTACTGATCAAGGGGGTGCAGGCTGGGTAAATGGGTGGATCACGCAGGCTGGCAGCTGGCAGGGCACTGGGTCACTTACAGTAGGGTTATGTGGTGAGAGCATGGGCTGAGTCGGTCAATCTTCTATTAACTATCCAGGTTCAGCTGACGCTCAAGGTGGATGATACAGTGGGTGCAGTGAGAAACAGGGATGGGGTTCGTCATCTATTAACATCAGGTTATAGCTAGCAAGTCCCTGAGTTACGTGGAAGTGCTGGTGAGCGAGCAGGCTGGGCGTCCTTCATCTCATTAACACCAGAAAATATTTCCTTATGACACAGCGCATTGAAAACAGTCGTGCTGAAGAAGAGTGCGGGATGGAAGAAGCGAATCGTTGAGCTAAGACCTCCAGCTTTCGCTCAGTACACAGTCAGTCCGGGTATGCTGCTTGAGGAAATTTATGCCTACTACGAGAGCACTTGGCCCCTCCGTATGTGTGCTGGACCTAATTGAAGCTTCACTTAGGGAAATGCTTGTGTTTGTTTCGGACGATCTGTTTCACCAAGCGTGCCCGTTTCTTGGCATTCGCTTTTTCTGTTTTACTCAAAACGTGTTGTAGAAATTTTCTACTGTTTTTGTAGGTGGCAGATTGTGCTCCTTACACCATGTCCTCAAGGATAACTACATTGTTCAGTCCTTCTGGTACCTTCCTTGTACAAAATATACAGCGGTTAATTTTTGTTAGATCCGGGACTTATTTTGTACATGCATTATTTGTTTTTAGTAGTTTAATTTCTAGAAAAAACACATTTTAAAATAGGATGGAATCCCTCACACCGTTCTTTGTTTCTCTCTTTTTTTAAATGTAATAAACGGGTTGTCTCTACTACAGGGATTCGCTAGCTTTGTTAAAAGATCTTGCTCAAAAACACTTGTGTCAATTTTTGTAAATATGTGTCATTAACATGTGTGCCTACCATTAAATTTTTTCCTTTGTTTCTTGCTACTTAGCACCAATGTGCACACTTATAATTCAAAACATGAGCCCTTCAGCTCTGTTGACAATTGTGAAAGAAAGTTGTTGAGCGATTGCACGTAGGCCTGTATCGAGTTCGAACGATAGTCGATAGGAGGACGCTATCTGATAAGGTTTTTCGCATATGTTGAGCGTGTTATCGATTATGAGGAGATAGGACCATTAAAGTTCTATTGGGAGAGACAAAACACACATTATTACTTACACCAAAACAAGGCTGGAAGAAGCTGATGAAACTAAACGATCCACAAACAGCTCAAAATGATAATCGTTGCTCGTCTATGATTAGGACAACACACTAGGTCTGTGATAAAAGTCACAGAACCTTGTTCAATTGAGTCCTGTTGGTGTATAGTAGTTGAAGCGATTTGTAGGTGCTATCCAGATCGAGCGATAGGTCGATAGTCCGGCATCGCTACTCGATAAGGTTTTTCGATAGTGTAGCACGATTATGATGCGGATAGAATTTACCACATTAAAGACTATGGGACAGAGAGATACAACTCCTTACATTATTGACGCACCCAAATTACAAGGCTGGAGAATGCTGAAATTTGAACATCAAAAACAGACAAGAAAGAGATATCGTGCTACCTTCTTAGCAACACATTAGGTTATAAAAGTCACAGATAAATAAAGTCAAGACGCATTCACATTATCTCCTGTCTTGTTGACCACGAGCATGACCCTTAAACTGCAGATCATCCATCATAATTAAAAAGTGCCTAGAAGGCTAGATATAATTTGAACCATCATGTTTAATTGTAAGATCTGGGACTTTGATTATCCTGTCCTGGAAACGCCCAGCATGAGGTCCCCAAAAGGCGCTGCACCCAGACTTTAAAAAGTGCCGCAAATCAACAGGTGTCTTTACAACACCATTTTAGTTGAATGTGACACTATCTCTATATCTCTGTCCTGTTATTCCGCAGGAATGCCATTAAACCTGTCTGACCCATCGCAGTTAAATAGTGCCAGAAAAAGGAGTTTTTCAACCACCATTTTGTTGTAACAGGACATTTACTGTCCCTGTCCTAGGGCCAATGTAATGACCATTAAACCTGTCTGGGACCCCCCAGATTACAGTCGCGGAAAAGAGTCTTTCAACCACCCTATTTTTAGTTTGCAACTGGACTATTGCACTTGAGAACTGTCTTGCCACATGCATGACCAGGGAAGAGCTTACCGATGGGTGCTGGTGAGAGCAGGCTGGCGTCCGTACCTTATATACACCGGTTAAAATGACCCTCGAATGTCGTCATGGGCAACGCAAAAATTGTCTGTGCGTGTAGCAGAGCTGTCAGGAAGCTGAAGTGTGAGAAATCCAGCCATTCCTACAGCTTACAACAGATCAAGAGAACTGTGGTAGCGCTTTAGCCCTCAGTGCAATGAGTGCGGACCAATTGAGCTTCATTGGAAATACTGGTGTGTTAACGCTCCTGTTATCACAGGTGCCCTGTTGCTTGGCAAAACTTTCTTTTTTGTAGTATTCTATTTTTACATTGCTACTGTGTTTATGCAAGTGGCTGAGGAATTGGATCTATGCTACTTTGTGCCTCTTGTCCCCGTGACTCTCCATACTCCAATTGTTCCTCTGTTCATAACCTACTATTCGGGTCAAGTTTTCTTGTACCTCCATTGTATGATTAGGGGAATTTTTTCCAGCTATTTTTGTACATGCAAGTTTTTTACGTGTTTTAATTCTTAGAAACACATTTTTTAACAATAGGATGGAATCTCCATCATTGTCTTTGTTCTCTTTCACGTTTTTCATGCGGATTATCAATGGGTTGGTCAGCAATACTGGGAATTTGGATAGCTATGTTATAGATCTTGCAAATACATGTATTTTGCATCTATGTGTCCAATTAAACAGTGTCGCCTACATATTCCTGTTTCTGAACCAGCGGACCTCACCCTTGAGACACTCTTGAACCATTGTGAAAGACAAATAATGTCTGTTAGAAACAACATTTTTTAGAATTGGACCTGTAGTATAGCTGCAGATGTACGCAAATATGCCCCCAAAAATTAAAAAGCATCGACCCTTCGAGCCATCTTTGGACATTGTGAAGAACAAATCGTCTGTTAGAACAATATTATTTAGAATAGGACACGATGTCTAGTTTTTATAGCTGCATTGCTCACAGCAAAATGCCTCCAATAAGATTCTTAAACTGCATGAACCTATCGAGGCCCACTTCATTCGGTCAATTGTGAAGAACACAGAAAATGTCTGTTAGAAACAACTTGTTTTTTTTTCTTTAATAGGACCTGTTGTATTGCTGCATTCGCAAAGCACGTCATGACCAAAAAAATTATTTATAAAATGACTTTTCAGCCACTGTTAACACTCTCGCTTGCTGATGGAGAAATCGCCACTTGCGACGAAGCCAATTTTATGCTTCTAATGGACCATGATTATTTGCGGTATCTCACAGCTACATGACCTCCTAATAAAAAATTAAAAATATGATACTTAACTTCTCAGCCACTATTTAAGAAAAATTGTAGAGGGAGAAATGTCCAGCTTGAAACCACATTTTTGTTCCAAAGGACCATAATTATGCTGTATTCCAGCAATTGACGCTTCAAATCCCATGGAACAATGCGTAAAACTTCTTAAGATAAAGTGAGTAAATGGTAAAACGGTGATGTCATGATACACCTTGCGGTCTTTTACAGTCTCCTCACAGTGTGAAAGAGAAAAGAAAAGAGGAAATGCAGAATAAAAAATTTGCGTAGTTGTTGATCATTTTAAAAAAAAAGTTTTCAAGAGGACATTATCTGTTTGAAAAGGAATGTGAAGTAGACCGGCAAGACAAATCGGTGACCTCGGCAATTGGGGCAAATCTTATCATCAGAGATCGCATGCCTGCATTAATCTTGATGAAAGTAAAACGACTCCTATTTGTTTCTGTGGAAGCCGGATGCGTTTGTATGTAATGACACCATCACAGCTGTGCTGAAGGTCACTTCCGCTCAAGATATGACGCTGGCTGCTGGTGCGGACAACACCTTCAGTATGGGTGACGTGCCTCAAAAAAAAAAATAAAATAAAAAAAAACCAGCCTAGCTGGGCCATTAGGCCATTTTGCGTATACCTAGAAGTATATTGGGTCCTGGAAACACTGCAAAAAATACTGGTTTTGAGACGCAGAATAGTCGTTGCACACGTCATGATCTTTAAGTTGATCTCCTGTGTGTTGGATGTTTGCCCTTGCTATTGCATGCTGTTGGTGATGGTGGGTAAACAAGATTGCAGAGGTCACCTCATTAGGCTTACTCACCACCTTGCCTGTGCGGTCTGACGTTACGCCCTCCGTTGGCAACTCTACTGCTGTCAGTCGCGTGTGTTGTTCCACCGTGACATTTAGTGGGAACGTGAAGCAGATCGCAACAGATGTCTCCAAGTTGATCTCAATCAGCAAAGGTCTGACATTTCCTGCATTTTACTCTCTAATTTGGGTGGGTGGAAGGAATAAGTGCTGAGTTTTGTCTTATGTCGGGGATACCAGGGGGGGGGTCCCGCACGCCCAGTAATGTTGTTCAAGTTTGATGGCCTTAATGCAGAGGGATTCATCGTTGGGAGGATAATGGAGCATCAAAGCATCATGTGAGAGATGGAAGCCTCTTGGTATTTCCTCAAGCCTCTGGGTCGAGGAAGCACTTAGCAAACTGATCCTTCCTCAGATATCTTCCTCCCTCCGACTCAAATTCGCGCCAACCTTCCTTTCCAAGGCCAGAGAGTTCAGGTGTAACATCGGTGTTTTGAATACACCTTCTTCCTCTCCTCCTGTCTCACTCGCATGCACTCGTCCGTCTTCAAGGCATTATGGAAAACATTGGAAATGCATTACTCGCTATGGACAGAGATTTGAAAGAAACCTGGACTCTTAGTTACTGCAAGTATTTGATAATTAGAAGATTGTGATTAAGCTCATATCCCAAAACGTCAAGGGATCCCAAGAGAGGTGACAGTCCCTCACTATAATATCATTACCTCGCACTATGGCATCAATAACAGAGACTGAACTACAGGGTCTAACAATTCTGGTTATGGTAGCATACTAGCAATTGAATTATCCCGTGTCTACTGTGTTAAAAAGAGGCAGCTGTGTGCAGCAGCCAATGAGTATCGTCCAGCTATAACAATGAACTATCAAAACATATCTTTGGCTCTGCACATATTAATTATTATTCTGAAAAACAGGTGCACACTGACAAAAGGCAAATACTCGGTTTAATACAAATATCAGTGGACATAAAAAGAACTAAGTAAAACCTCAAAGGCATTGGTAACATGGAAATGCATTAATGCATAAGGTAAAATATGAAAAACATGGTAACTTCGCTAGTTAAACAGTATTTGATCAAAGAATTGTACTTAAGCTATCACTACCAATAAACTTCAAGGGGACGATCCAAAGAGCAGGTGGAGTCCCTAGACTCACTAAATATTATTACCTCTCACTAGGCGTCAATACAGATAACTGCAACTATCAGGGTATGGTGGGAAATTAGCATATTGAATTCATCCCTGCATGTGTTAAAAAGAGGCGTGTGCATGTGTGCAGCAAAGCCACTTTGAGATCGCCACTCTCGCAAATGAACTAGACAACTAGTGCATACTTTTGGGCTCTGACAAATTAAAATAATATAAACTAGTAATACCTCTGAAAAACAGGTGCACACTGAAAAAGGCTAAGATTTACAGTTTAATACAAATATTCAGCTGGCACACTAAAGACTATAGTAAAACCGCATCACAGGGCATATGGAAACATGTGGAAACTGCATCTTACTGCTAAGGAAAATATCGACAAAACCTGGGGACATCTTAGTTTTGTTTTGTTTACAGAGTATTTGATCAAAGATATGTATATTAAGCTCACCCCAAAAATCGTCAGGCGATCCAGAGCAGGTGCAGTCACTAACTATATTATATTACCTCCAAGTAACTTAATACCAATCTTTGATCAAAATATGTAAACTAGGTCCAGGTTTTGCATATTTTTCCTTAGCAGTAATGCAATTTCCCATTGTTTCCTATTTGTCTTGAGGATTTTACTGTTAGTCTTTCGTGTGGCCACTGATATTTGTATTAATCGTTATATTATTGCCTCTTTCAGTTGTGCACCTGTTTTCAGGGAATATCTTTAATTATGTGCAGAGCCTCAAAATATGTTTTGTTTGTTCATTTGAGAGTGGCGATCTCATTGGTTGCTGCACACAGCTGACCTCTTATAAAACCAGTGCAGGATAATTCAATGCTAGTTCCTACTCCTCATACCCTTTGTAGTAGTTAGTCTTGTATTGAGCCTAGTGAGGTAATATATTTAGAGTAGTGACTCATACCTGCTCTGGGATCCCCTTGAAGCGTTTTGGAGGTGAACATCTTTTAACTAACATCTTTGATTCAAATACACGCGTTAAATGATGAGTCCTCAGTGTTTTTCATATTTACCTTAGCAGCTAATGCATTTTCCAATGTGTTTCCATATGCTCTTGAGGTTTTTACCTTAGTCATGTGTTTAGTGTGCCACTGATATTTGTATTACACGTATATAATTTCCTTTTCAGATTTGCAATTGGTTTTTCAGAATATATTTCAATATGAGCAGAGACAAATATCATGTTTTGTCCGTCACAGCTTCAACACAGCCCTGACTTGCCTGAGGATGATGCCACCAGAGAGCTGATGCGGTCACCTTGCATAGCTAGGACCCCGAACCATTGCCTACTGAAAGAGAACGAAGTATGAAATTGTGAAAAACTGTCGGGGCCTGTGGCATTTGTACGTAGACTGAGATTAGCTCCGATGTCCGCATCTGTGTCCGTCTCCTCCTACCATCGCTGGTACGGGACCTGTTGTTTCAGTGTGTCCACACGACAGTGTTCCAGAACTAAGATCACCACAAATGCTTTGCTGACAAGGTGAATTGTCCGCACCCTGACCATTTTGGTGGGCTTCTTCAAAATCTGGCAACGGATGGTTGCTCAGGAAGACTTTATCACCTGACCTACCACTCTGGGTGGCTTCACACACTCCGAGGTCCGTACCGCTGCTTGTCAGCCGATCCATGGGTGCACTTCGTACTGCGTAATGGCATGTGCGCCTGGCTGTCCACAATCGCTGGAGAATGTGGCAGCGGTGGAAACCTTCTCAGGTGTTGCAGCGTCAACAATGAGACGGATTTTCGCACGGGGAGGATCCGATGCTGACGCCTGCAACGCAGCCAGGCGGGACGAAGAAGGGTTGCTATAGGCGGAGTGCGAAACTCAGACCATCGCAGACATCTTTCTTCAGCAGGAAAGTCTCTCCAGACACCGCAGGTAGCTCTTTGTAGATAGATATTTCATACTGGGACAAACAGGTCATGATCATTTGCCAAGGCAAAGGGATGTGCTACCGCAGCCTACCGATCTTAAGGGCCTGGGCAAGCTGATTTCGACCCGTTATCGCACACCACCTTGCCTCCGGCCACTAGGTTCTTGTACCAGCATTCCGATTCGGTCTCGTTGCGGCGAAGTCCGGTCCAAAGCTCATGACACTGGGGTGTGGGACGGTCTCCCAAGGCACGTTTAAGATTTCAACACGGCCTCGGTGTTCTTTCTGGGCAGTGATGCCCACCAGAGGCCTTGGTGGGGAACTGAATCCCTGCACCATTCCCTGCGGTTTGTCAAGAGCGGCGCGAGGCCTGAAAGGCCCACCGTCAACCCCGAGGACATCCACAGCTCACCCAGTGCGCTGTATCGTTCAACAGAGGATTCTAGCGGCCTTTGGCCATGGCTCTATCCTAGTCCATGTGACGGTGGTGAGATGACTTTTCCGCGACACAGATGCAGACAAACGCAGCCTTGATAAGTTTAGATGACACGTTTCTAGGCCAGGGGGCGTAGGGACGGATTTTCTGGCAAAGAAATGCTCTGCTCGGCTTCTGTTATTGGGGGAAGGATGAGGGCCAAGACGTGGCGGAATCCCCATCTGTGTCACCAGATGGAAAGGCAACATTTCACCAAGGCCACAAACAAGACCTGGCTATGCCGAACATTCAGGCCTTTTGGGCTTTGGGATGGTTTATTTGGTGTTCGTTAAAGTGTGTTCTTCTGTTCCCTAAACTGGAAGTCAGAAGGCGGCCTGCTAAGAATGGACGACTGTACGGCAAGTGCAGGTCGTCACAAACCTGTGTGGAAGGAGAAGGTGAGTAGGATGGGTGTGTGGTCTCTGGTGGTGACTTGGGAGAGGAGAGTCATCGGGCGGGAAGGTGGAGGCTGAAGCGGAGGCCCTGATCATGATCATGTCCTCTGAGAGACATGGAAGTGAGGAAACGCTTTGGTCTTTAACTGGTGTGCGTAGAAATGGAGGAGGAGGCTGGAGACAGAGGGTTGTGCAGAGAGTGGTTGGAGGCACCGGCGTCAGTCTGGCCTTTATTGGCCAAGTGTTCCCTCTCCATTTCAACTCATGCATTCGCTTGCATGTGACCTAGACATGTGGTGGTGGTTAACAATTAAGGTTCTCTTTGCCTCTACTTATGCTGTTTACGCAAAAAAGGCGGCGTACTATGACATCGCTCTGGGTGAATCTGAGGCATTCATCAAAAGAAGGCCTAGGCTTGAGAGGGTACCCTGGACCTTTTTGACGGCAATGCTTAAGCGTGGAGCCGGGTTTGCGCGACCGTGGCTGGCGGAATCATACTCAGCAGGACTTCTGCGACCGCCCTCTCCCTTTTTTGTGCGCGGACCCGTATTGACACTACCCCATCGTCCTCCTCCTCGTCCACTGATGAAGCGCTGCACGCTAGAATTCTACGGAAAGACCAAGAAAGGCATCCGCAATGTCGTCATAATCATACATCTTCAACTCACAAGCGTGACTCAGTGTTCGCCCCTAACTTTCTACATCAAGGAACGTGGTCGGGTACAAGAAGCAGATGGGGCACTCCAAGAGCCGTTGCGACCGCCCGGGCATTTTTCGCCACGAACATTTGGAAACACGGCTTCCTTCACCTCCTCTGTGCATCAGTAAACTGGGTGTCAGAGCAGACTAAATCATCCATCTTTATCTTTTAATAATTGCCTTTGACCCCAACCGCATTTTGTCATCAAAGAGGTCTTCAGACAATGGATCTAATCCACAGTGGTGGGTACACGATCGTTGACGCCTTTGGGCTGCTTCTCATGTGCGCGAGACGGATTGCTGATGATGCTAGATGACGACATTTGTGGCCGTTGTGACTGCGCGAGGACGAGGAGGAAGAATGCTAGATGCAGGTTGCATTAACCATTGAAGGGACAGCATTTGGCGAACGATGTTCGTTACTTAGATCAACAGGGACCTGACGTACAGCCGATGACCAGGCCTGATGGTCCTGCAAACTGACGATCCGCTGGCATGAGCTGATGTCGCAGCCACTGGAAGGAGCACTTCTCTCGTAACCTCTACATCCTATGTGATACCCACCTTGTCTTTGCTCGCTTACACCTGCAATTTCGCTCAAGTTCAGAAATATGACAAAATTTGATGCGGTATGTACTAGTTTTGGAAAGTCTCTAGAGTATTAAAAGAGGCAAATCTCACAGTATATTCTCAATTCATTCCTCTAATCAAAACTAAATTGCTGGATTCAAATATTAACTGCAGTTGTCTTCAACAAATCCCGTGGACTGGGCAAAACAGTCAAAAAACACGTAGTGCTGTTATGTTTTGGTATAATATATGGTTTTTTGACCACTCTTTCAATTCCACCTGTGGTGAATATACGAATTGCTGGTGTTTTAAGATTTACGTAGATGCTGCGTCTCATAATGAACATCATGAAACTGGCGTGCGCACTGTGAAGTCAAAAAACACGTAAATGTTAATGTTTTGTAATAATAAACGATATTTTTTGACTTTCAATTCACCTGTCGGTGAATATAGTAATTGCTGTTTAAGAATTTGTTAGATGCTGCGTCAATGCACAAGGCTGGTGTGAGTGTGAAAGTCAACAAAAACAAGTAACTGTTATGGTATGCGATTTCGCTAGAAATAAAACGGTATTTTTTGCTACCTTTCAATTCACCTCGTTGGGTGAATATAGAGAGAATTGCTGTTTTAAGTATTTTACGTGATGCTGTCTGCGTCAAATGAAACAAATGCTGGTGCGCAAAATGTCAAAAAAAACACGTAACTGTTATGTCTTTGTATATAAACAGGTATTTTTGCACTTTCAATCTTCAATGTGGTGAATAATAGAATTGCCCTTCTTTTAAGATTTACGTTGGATTCGCACAGTAGCGTCAACATGAAATCAATGCTGGGGGCGCAAAAGAAGTAAAAAAACACGTAACTGTGATGGTTTTCGTACGATACACGGGATTTTTGGCAAAAAAACCACACTGTGCTGAGACAAGATTGCTGTATTGTATTTAAACTGCAAGGTGGAATATATCAACAGTCACAGGTGTAAATGAGCGTTAAAGAATTGAAAATGAAACACCTATCTGAAACTGCTATACTGATAATAAAAGTGCGATAGATTTTGCAGCTAACAAAGAGACCTGCACGGTTAACTAGAAATGATGTGTACTCTCAATATAAGTTCAGGCGTGCCCCAATATCCAGGAAATATATTTCAATAGCAAACGTTAATAATATAAGATTATTCCGCACTACCAATGTCTACACTAAGTCTTGGTGAACTCTTTTATTCCTAGTGGTCTTTATATGATGAGCTAATCTGTGTTCGCTCCGCGGGGCCCCCCCCGTTCCCCTGCTCGGTGAAATTTACAGGCGGTAGATGCCTCTTTTCTAAAATTCTCTACCTAACTAGCATTAGATCTTCAAATCTCTAATCATAAACTATAATTGGAAGGTATCCACAGTAATAGTTGAGGTTTCTCTCGTGCACGAAGACTAGGACATAATTTCGTGAGCGTTTGGCACAGGACCAGAGCGCAGGTCCTAATCCCTAATGTGAGACGCTGAGAGACACTGAGGCTGAGCAGGGAAAACGCTGTTCTATGTAAATCGAACAGGGTCATGTGATTTTTCCAGCCGAATCGCAACATTTAACATCCCAGTACATGATGTCGCACACACCATCTCTAACCCCTGTTTCTATTTTTCAGTAATCTCATTTGCTGGCCGCCTCACAAATTACAGGAAGCGCGAATAAGGGCGCAGCCCATCTTATTAGATGTGATGCACGCAGATTTTCCAATACCTTAATTATCGCATGATTCTGGAAATTTCGATCACGCATTAGAAAACTTGCCGATTTCCTCATATTTTGTCGATAAAGAAAAAATCGCCCTATCTCTTCAACACCGCTGTGAAGAACACTAATAGTCTGTTAGATCAAACCACATTTTTACAATAGGACATGTAGTCTATAGCTAGTAATATACACCGCCCCAGGACCCTCAAACCAAAACTATTTTAAAAATTGGCGAAACATGCTGTTGTGTGTATAGTATTGACAGTGAGTAAATGGAATACTCGTTTTTTTCTCATGAAACTTCGTTGTACAATTTGGTGTCTTTTACCAGTCTCCATTCACGCGGCCAAAAACCTAGCAAAAGTTAACTGTTGGAACTGAGATTAAAGTTTTCTGCATGTAAGAAAAGGATCTTTTTAAAGATACAATTATTTTCAAGACGGCCATTTTGTTTTGAAAGCATGAAATGTTGAAAGTATGACCGGCATAATCTTATCGGTGACCTGCGACATTGGGGCACAACATCATCACGAAGATCCCATGCCTGATTCAATCTTGATGGAAGTCAACTGTCGATCTCAACAGTATCTGTGAAAGAAGGATGGTTTGTCTGCAATGACTCCTACAGCACTGTGCTTGATGGTCCGCTCAGATTTGACGCTGTCTGCTGAGGCAGGATAATCACCTCTATGCGTGGTAGTGAGTAGGCCATTCATCAGTTTCTGGATACCAAAAGTAGCGGAGTGATTACAATTAGGATACATAAATTTTCCAGTGGTCACCACTGCAGTGTATGTCATAGGTGCAATAAACCATCTTATATTATCCGTACACGATTTTAAGTAGGTCTTTTTTTCACTTTTGTGCAGACTCTCCAGTTTTTATTCAAAGACCAACCTTGTACTATACAATAGGATACAGAACTCTCTTTGCTAGTTTCACTGAGGTGCTTATCGTCATAGGTGACAAAACCCTACCTTTATATTTCATAACACATTATAATTAGGTGTTTTCCATTGGAGCAGGCCATTTTTGTTCAAATCGGACCCAATCTGTTGTAACGCTTATATTCATGTGATTACAGAGAAATTGCTCTGTAATTGCAGGCTTGTTTTTCATTGGTGCAAAAAAACCCCTTTTCTTATCCGACTATATCATTATAAATAGCTGTATTGCACTTTGTTCGGCCCCAGTTTTTTTTTCAAAAAATAGCCAACTTGTATCTAAATTTGGTACCTGAAATCTCGTAGTTAATTGTTGGTGTATTTCATTGGTGTCAAAACACACCGTTTGCTATCCGTTATACAGACTTTTAATTTAGATGTTTTGCACGTGGTAGTGGCCCTAGTTTGTTTTTCAAATAGCCATGTTGTACGACAGTTGTGATAGAAAAAATTTTACTAGCAAACTATCACCCAGTTCCGTTGTCATTGCTGCAAAAAAACGCAATTTTCTTCTTCGATTTGTAACCTCTGAATAGTTTTCATTGCGCTCGTTTTTTTTTTTTGAGAATCTCCAGTTTGAAAGAGACTAGGCGCACATATAGATTATTTTGTTGAAAAACGTACGCTAGTTCCTGTCCTACTTGGGCAGTGGTAAATCCCTGAGGACTGAATGGCGCAGTAGAACTCTAGTTTGATTTTGTCTTTACGGTTCTTCTACCAGACGTGCATTTCACAGGCTTATTCTGCTAGAACATTTCAGTTATCTAATCCTAGTTGGATGTAGAAATTAGTATGGGATTTTAAGAATAGAGTGGTGTGTCTTTGCACAGTGTCCTTTTAATAGAGGACTGTCAAAAACTCTGTCATACTTTTTGAATTTTTCTCTTTCTGACCATGGAGTTGAAATGCCTGGTGGTAATGCGGAGCAATAGATGGAATGTCGGACAGGGAGGTAAGTGTACGTCGCAGAAGGTGCTCTTTCCAATGGCTGGCGACAACACAAGCCAGCGGCATCATAGGTAGCAACGGGACCGCCAGGCCTGCTTCATCGCTGGGCACTCAATGGGCCATGTGAATCTCGTAACGAACAGCGTCGCCAATCTGTTCTTCAGTGGTTAATACAATCTTCATCCAGCAGTCTTACCTCCTCGTCCTCCCAGTCACAGCCACAAATGTCGTCATCAGCATCGTCAGCATCCGTCCAACATGAAGCGAAGGCAGCCCAAATGTCAACTCGTGTACCCACCATTTTCTGAAGACCTCTTTGATGACAAAATGCGGTTGGGGTCAGAAGGCATGTTAAAGATCAAGAGGCCAAAGAGGATGATTTTGTCTGCTCTGACACCCAGTTACTGATGCCATCAGAGGAGGAGAAGGAAGCCGGTCAATCGGCAAAAATCCCGCAACGCCTTGCAGTGCCTCTTGCTTGTAGCCCGCAGCTCCTGGATGCAGAATGTCTGGACGACGAAGTTACCAGTGTTGATGATGATGATGACGACATTGCGGATCCAACGTGGTCTTTTCAGCAATATCAGTATGGCTCCCGCCTCAAAAAGGGAGAGGGCAGTCGCAGAAGTCCGCTGAGGTGATTCCGGCAGCCACGATCAGCGGAAACACCGCTCCTCGCTTATCGCCGTCGAAAAGGTCCAGGACCTCTCAAGTATGGGCCTTTTTCGAGCAAGCCTCTGATTCACCCAGCGATGTCATATGCAGCCTTTGCCGTAAACGCATCAGTAGAGGCAAGAATCTTAGGTGTTTAACCACCACCAACATGTCTAGTCACATTCAGCGAATGCATAAGTTGAAATGGAGGGAACACTTGGCCAAAAAGGCCACACCGATGCCGGGCTTCCAACCACTGTCACACCCTCTGTCTCCGCCTCCTCCAGCTCCGCCACCACCAGAGTCTCTCAGAGTCATGATCAGGGATCAGCCTCCGCTTCAGCCTCCACCGTCACCCGAGTACCACCAGCACCACCAGAGACCCATCCTACCCATTCTCCTTCCACCAGTTTGACGACCTGCACGCCGTACAGCGGCAAAGTCTAGCATCCAGCCTTCTGTCTCCAGGTTTGAGAGCAGAAGAAACAATTCAACCCAAACCATCCCAAAGCCAAAAGCCTGAATGTTGGTATTGCCAGGCTTTTGGCTTTGGAAATGTTGCCTTTCCATCTGGTGGACACAGATGGGTTCCGCCACGTCATTGTCAGTATTCGATCTCCTGAACCCTTGCATCCCAGACCGTAGCCTTGCTCACTGAGCTATCTGTTCCTTTGGACAGCTCCAGCGCTGAACCTTGTTAGATCCTTGTTTTCCCAGCCTTGCCCTGTGACATCATGTTGCTCCACCCCTGGACTTCCTATTTAAGTCCAGCCTTGAACTTCCTCCATGTGAGGTTATTGTGCTCTGCTATAATCTTGCGCCTGTCCAGTTTGCTGTCTACCGTTTATGTTATTGTGCTTCGACCTTTGCTTTCCTTACCGACTACGATTCCTGCCTGCTCCTCAGACTGACGGCGCCCGCACGTTACCAACCTCTGGCTTGCCGACTACGATTCCTGCCTGCTCCTCAAAGACTGACGCCGCCCTTAGGGTAAGGACCTTGGCTTCGGAATTTCCCTTTCAAGGGGGTCAATTATCAAATAAGATCAACCACTCCGATTGGAAAACTTCAACCAAAGGAGGGGTGAACACCCGTATCCACAAGGGCTGCCCCAGTTAGTTCCATTTAAAAAAATTTCCAAAAGAAACCTGTATACCCCCCCAAAAGGGGTAATTATCAAGCTCATGAAAAGGGAATACGCTTGGTTAGATTATACCAACCCCCGGAGGTTTAAGAATCCCCGAAACCAGAATTTTGGAAACCATTGGATATATTTAGATGAAAGCCCCCTTTCCATTGATAAAAAAGTGCTTATTTACAATCTACGCTGGCTCTTGCAGGGCCCCCCTTTATGGGAAAAAAACTGTACCTTTTTTTGATTAGAGTTTTGTTAGATAAAAGTTTTGTAAAAAATTTATGTATAGCGGGAAAAATATTTTTCGGCAAGGCGGGCTCATTTCTGATTAAACAAGAATTTCAATTTATGCCCAAATTTAATGGCCCGGAGTAAAAAAAGGGGGAATAGAATGTGGTGAACTGATGAGTTGAAGTTGAGTCCCTGATATTTTTGACTTGGATGGCATCAATTATCAAGCTTCGAAGTAAATTAAAACTGGAGAAAACGAAACTTTTTAACTACCCTTTACCAATTTAGAATTTAAAAACAAAAAATGAACCACCGAACCTTGTTGGTGGTGAAACCGAACTAAGAAGCGCGTACAAAAATTTTTTTTAATTTTGGGGGAAAGAAAAAACATAAGTCCAACAAATTCAAATCAAAAGTGAACAGAAAAACAAAAAGGGAATCCAGATTAGAAGCAAATTTGTTATCAGAAAAATCACCGGGACTGAAGAGGAAAGAAAAAACAATACTTCCTACCATCCATAAAAGGAAGGGAAACTTTAATTTCAAAACCAACCCATTACCGGCAGGAGATTTCATGGACCTACAATTTGATTATAAAACATTGCCGTGGGGGAAACCAAAATTGATAGGAAATGGGGTCCCCAAATAAAGGGAAAGGGACTCATAGGACATTAATTGGTCCATTTAAAATTACACAAAATTTTTTTATTCATTCCCTCCAATTTCCGGAATGGGACCACAGGTGAAACCAAAAAATTCTATAAAACTGGAATAAAACGATAGCCCTTTTGATACGTAATAACATTTACCAAGTTCTGAAAAAACATTACAAATTTAAAGATTTTTCAGGATGGAAAATTTACCACCCGTTAAACCCAAATCAAATTTTTTATAAAAAAAAGTATCAATTAATCCTCATGTTTAAAAACCACAGTTGTTTGGAGAACCATTTTTTGAAATTTAAATTCCCGGGAACAAAATTTAAAAAGTACAAGAATACAAGATAGAATTAAAAAAGGCCTTTCGACCTTTTCACAAGGGGACCCCTTTTGTTCTTTTAGAAGAAAGATCAACCCTCCCATAATTATACAGAGAACTAAAATTCACATTAACGTACCCCCTAATTAATTTAAAACCCTCCGTAGGGAAATTTTTTAAAAACTGAGATTTAAGATGCCACATTCAAAAGAACCCAAAGGAGATGATGATAATGCTTTAAAACCCAAAAGACATTTATATATAGTTAGAATTTTCCCTTGTGATGTTGAATTTCCACACAAATATTTTTATCGAATTCACTAATCATTTAATTTTACCTCATGACTTTCTAAATTTTAAAGGCCCCAGAAACCAGACATGTTAAAGTAGTTAACCCCAAAATAATTTTATATTAAAGGGAAAAATTAAATTTTGAAACCAAATTCCCATTTCTTGAAAACACCCCCAAGGACTAAGGAAGGGATCCTAGAAAAAAGTTTTTGGGGACTCAAAAATTAAAAGGGTTTTTAGCATATAAGGGGGGACAAATTAAAATTTTCTAAAAGATTAAACCCCTTTCCAATAGCTTTCCAAAAAACAAATGTTTGTGTTAGGCAAATTAAATTCTCTTAAAGATTCACTCCGCACCCATAGCCATCCAAATGGGATTCCCATTTGAGGAAAACTTTCAGTTTGGCTGTGGGACCGGTATCCCAACGAGGAAAAAATTCCCCCCTTTTATTGGGATTTCTTTCATACCATGCCCTCTGGAAGGAAATATGACTTTGGATTAAAGCTTGCCATTAAATTGTTTCCCGAATGGAGTACATTTTTGAAGGAGCAATTTTCCATTTGTCTTGGACCACAAAAATTAGGATCCTACGAGGATTATGGAAAACCCGGGTAACGGGTTTTTTTTCCCGGGAATTTAACCATATTTCTTACAACCGGTAAGAAATGGAAGGCATATCCTTTTTTGGGAAAATTTTTGCTCCAAAGGGGAAGGCTAAAGGAGCCATATTTATTTTGGGAAAAAATTTTTTAAAATCGGACCCCCAAAGAATTTTAAGTGAGATAAAAAAGGACCCATTTTTAATAATCCCAGAGGAAATAAAGAAGAAAAGGTGAATCAGAACCATGTTAATTACTGAATTCCTCAAATTAATTTCCATGTTAAAATCAGGTCATGGATCCCCCTTTGACACTGCTCTTCATTTGGTGATATTAAGAAAGATGTTAAAAGTATTCCCCCTTAAATGGCAGAAAAAGGACCACGATTTTTGGGTTTTTCAAAGTTACGTTCCTGCCCGGGTTTCAACTAACCCTGTAACTTCCCCATTGGAAAACTAATCCTTGTTGTTGTGAACGGTTCTAAAATGGCTTTTTCCCTCCCACGAGAATATATTGGAAAAAAAAGAGAAATTCAAGAAATTGGGGTTGGAACCCTGACAAGTATAGAAGAGGAAAATTACTCACATTTGGAAAACTTGTAAAAGCGTCCTGTTTTTAGTTTTAACCCCATCCAAGGAAGACGAAGGGGATAACAAATTGGGAAAACCGCGTGTTTTATTTCCAAACCCAGGTACGGGCAAATTTACAACTGCAATTTGTAAAATTAAATAACTCCCTCCGGGCCTTTTATTCTCTTTGGGTTCACCCAAATCTTACCTAATTACCTATAAGTACCCTATTTTTTTTACCATTTAACTATATAAGACAATTTTCATGATACTAAAAGTATAAAAATCAGCAGAAAAAAATGAACCCCCCCAACTTAAAGTTTGGTGTTAAATTGCCCACTAAAATTTAAAAACCATCCTCCCAAAAGGTAAAAATTTTGGACTTCCATATTGGGGAAAATTCAACAAGTGGGTTTCCGGCCAAAAAACCTAAATCCCCCCTTTAATGGTTTTGGGCTAGGCATTAAAAATCCTTCCAGTGAAATGCCCCCCTGCAAGTAAACCCGGGCCAGATTGGTTTTTTTGCGACTCTAAAATTTTCAGGGACTTCCAATTTTGGAATGGAATGCTATGGCCAGAAATTGTCCTGAAATAACGTTTGCCCAGGTTTAAAGTGGGGGGGGGGGGGGGGGGTGGGGGGCCTTTCCCGGGAAAATCCAGAAATGCCTTTGAATGCCAAGAGCCTCTAAGGAGGAACATAATGTAATTATCTTTTCCGGTCGGCCGTACCTTTCACGAGCTATTGGGGTTTGGACAGCCCGGCGAATTGTTAAAACCCTTTTTAAACCAATTAATTACATAAATGCTAGGGGGGCTTTTTTTTATCCAAAAGGGCCTTTATGTAGTTAGGTGTTATAATTTGACCCTTCCATTGTGCCTAGTTTACAAAGGCTTAACCATTTTTTCCTAGGGCACGTTTCCTGCCTGCCCCCAAAACGATGCATGCAGGCACTTTTCCAAAACCCGGCTTGCCCTCCCATCCCTGCTACTCTAAAATAAGCCGCGCGGCCGGCAAAGCCTCTGCCCGCCACTAGCTCTACAGGGAGGCGCTATAGCACACAGCTCACCGTCTGGTTGGATGCGTCGGGTAGCGGGCCCCCATCCTGCAAGCGGCATCTTTCCAAAACCCCCGGGTTTGGGGTGCCAGCTTTCCAAAATAGGGTTTGGGCTGCATCGTGCCCGCAAAGGGCCATCTTAATACACTTGGACTGTAACACGGCCAAGGAATCTGGACAGCTCCGAAAGACGGCGGGGTTTTGGTGAAGAACCTTGGTCGGCTGGTCAAAGGGTGTCCTCCGCCCCAGTCGCCTCCCCCTAAAACCTTCAAAACCGGGTGTAGAGTTCTCCCAGTCCTCTGGTGGCATCACGTGCCCAGAGACACCAGGCCGTGTTGAAATTAATCTGTCTTGGAGACCGTCAACACATAGGTCAGGAGCTGCGGACGGCTCTCCGCAACAAGACCGAGCGCTGGCTGGGTGACAAGAACCTTGTGCCAGGCAAGGTGGTGTGCGAAAACGGTTGAAATCTGCTAGCCGCCCTTAAGATCGGTAGGCTGGAGCACATCCCTTTCCTGGCACATGTCATGAACTTTGTCGTCCAGAAAATTCTAAAGCGCTACCCGGGTCTGGACTGCCTGCTGAGGAAGGCGTGAGGTCTGAGCTCGCATTTCCGCCGTTCGCACCCTGCTTCGTCCCACCTGGCTGCGTTGCAGCGTCAGCGCGGCCTCCCCATCAACCGTCTCTTTGTTGACGTGGCAACACGCTGGAATTCCACCCTCCACATGCTCCAGCGATTGTAGCAGCAGCGCAATACCATTACGCAGTACGAAGTGACACATGGCCTGACAAGCAGCGGTGCGGACCTGGGGGTGTTGAGCCACCTAGAGTGGAGGCAGGTGAAAGAGCTCTGCACCATCCTTGCCAGTTTTGAAGAAGCCACCAAAATGGTCAGTGCAGACAATGCCCTTGTCAGCATGAGCATTGTGGTGATCTTAGTTCTGGAACGATCATTGGACACTCTGAAACATCAGGTCCAACCAGCGACGGAGGAGGAGATGGACACAGATGTGGACACGGAGCCTTTCTCTCCGTCGAATCCACAAGGCCCAATAGTTTCACAATTTTATCGGTCTTCATTAGGCAGTGGTTCAGGGTCCAGGGCTAGTGCAAGGCGGCGCCTCAGCTCTCAGGGTGCATCATCTGAGGCAAGTCAGGGCTGTGTTGAAGCTGTGCCGGAGGAAGCGGAGGAGGAGGAGGATGAGGTATTCCTGGACACCGACGTTACCGATGTCCCTGCCTTGGAAAGAGGTTGGCACGGATTTGAGGTGGAAGAGGAAGATGAGGAAGATCAGTTTGCTAGTGCCCCTCAACCCAGAGGGTGTGGAAATAAAGGCTCCATCTCTCACATGAGTGCTTGGATGCTCCATTTTCTTCAACATGATCCTCGCATTAAGGCAATGAAACTGAACAACATTTACTGGGTGGCCACCCTCCTCGATCTCCAGATCAAAGCAAAACTCAGCACTTTCCTTCCACCCACCCAAATAGAGAGGAAAATGCAGGAATTGGAGACCGTGCTGATTGATCAACTAGAGACATCTGTTGCAGCTGCTTCACGTTCTTCAAATGTCACGGTGGAACAACGTGTTGCGGGTGTCCCTGCGACCCCGTGTCGGGTCGCAGGCACACTCGAAACACCGAAGCGTCCCCAGCTGCGGCCAGTGCTGCAGCCCAGCGCTCGGGCCGCGGACACCCCGGCAGCTCGGGATCCCACTTACCTCGCCACGCTCCTGTTTCCGTCCCAGCGCATGCTCCTGCTTCCGGCCGGGAGCGCGCGCGCCCCCTGGTGCACGAGGGCGGCGCTGCAAGAAAATTTAAAGGGACAGCACGCAGGTGATTGGTCTCACCTGGTGCTGACCCTATTTAAGCTCCGCCCCTTACTGGGCACATTGCCGAATCGATAGTGCCCTGTGCCTAGAGAGGAAGCGTTCCAAAGTGTCTTGTTCCGATTACCGTGTACCGTACCTTCTGCCTTCATCCTTTGACCACGAACCACTGCCGCCTGCACTAACCTTCTGCCTGTCCCCGACTACGAGCCTGCTTCACGATTCTGTACCGCGCAACACCTCGCCACTGCAAGCAAGTCACGTCAGGGGTAGAGACCTGGTAGTAATCCGCCGCAGCAAGTCCATCCCGCTTTGCGGCGGGCTCTGGTGAAAACCGGACCTACTTAGACTCCGCTCCCTGGCGTGGCTTACTCCATCGCTTGTGGTGGTCCAGAGGATCCACTACCACCTATGTTACAGTTCGATTCGGCCATGGATCCCGCCAAGGTGCCTCTACCGAGCGTCTCTGATATCACCACCATAGTGGCCCAGCAATCCAAGCAGATCACTCAGCAAGCCCAACAGCTTAATCAGCTATCGTCTATGATGCAGCAGTTTCTCGCCACCCAGCAGCAGAAGTCTGCTGTGTGGAAGCTCCCATGGCAGCAGCTCCAGTAATGCCCACCGGCCCCAAGCTCCGGTTGTCTATGCCGACGAAGCTTCATGGGGATCCTAAGGCCTGCAGGGGTTTCATCACCCAATGCTCACTCCACATGGAACTCATGGCCAGACAGTTCCCGTCAGAAAGGTCTAAGGTGGCTTTCATGGTCAGTCTGCTTTCTGGGAAGGCCCTAGCTTGGGCGACCCCGCTTTGGGACCGAGATGACCCCGTCACGGCTGACCTGGGTACTTTTCTTCAGGAGTTCCGAAGTGTGTTCGAGGAACCCGCCCGTGCATCTTCAGCGGAAACCGCGTTGCTGAACCTCCAGCAAGGGAACTCCTCCGTAGGAGACTACGCCGTGCAATTTCACACTCTAGCTTCTGAGTTGGCATGGAACGATGCAGCATTATGCTCCACATTCAAGGATGCCCTCTCCACCCGGGACCCTCCGTTTTCATTGAGTGAGCTGATCCATCTGGCGACCCGGATTGATATTCGTTTCTCTGAGAGACGTGAGGAGCTCCGCCAAGAGCGTGAACCATTCCGAACCCGTCGTCTACCCCGTCTTGCACCGGTGTTTCTTTGGCCTCCACTGCCTTCTTCTCAGACAGTCATGGAAAAGGCCATGCAAGTGGACAGAGCCCACCTGACTCCTCAAGAATTGACTCGACGACGTGAGGGGAACCTATGCCTCTACTGCGGCAGTCCCGAACACCTCTTCAGGGGTTGTCTGCTCCGTCCGCAACGTCCGGGAAACGCAGGCACCTAGGCTTCGTGGGAGAGGCGTCCCTAGGTGTGAACAATCCCTCTCCTCAGCTTATGCTGCCAGTTCTGGTCACAACCAACTCCGGAGTCTTGTTCCAAGTCACTGCCTTCTTGGATTCTGGATCCGCCGGGAATTTTATGGACGCTGCATTGGTGGCCAAGTATCGTCTCTCGGTGGTCCGCTTAGACCAACCCTTGGTCATCGCGTCTGTCTCCGGTGAGCTTCTGAACGACCCCATCCTCTTTCGGACAGAACCGGTGGTCCTACAAGTAGGAGCTCTACACAAAGAGAAGATCGCATTCTTCGTACTACCCCGTTCTTCCTCGGCTGTCCTCCTGGGGCTTCCTTGGCTGCAGCGCCATGCCCCTATGCTCGACTGGAAGACGGGCGAAGTTTTGCGTTGGGGTCGAGACTGCCAGTCTCGCTGTCTAGTGGCACCTCGCCGGGTGCGCCCCTCTTCTCCTCTTTCAGCTCCCAAGCCGCTGTCAGGTCTGCCACAAGCCTACCAGGACTTTCAAGATGTCTTCTCTGAGAAGCAAGCGGAGACTCTTCCTCCACATCGTCCCTACGATTGTCCTATTGACCTGCTGCCTGGGACTAGTCCACCCCCAGGTAGGGTCTACCCGCTCTCTGTACCTGAGACTCAGGCTATGTCGGCCTACATAAAGGAGAACCTTCAGAAAGGCTTCATCCGTAAGTCTACTTCCCCAGCGGGTGCCGGGTTCTTCTTTGTGGAGAAGAAGGATGGGTCCCTGCGACCGTGCATTGACTACCGCGGCTTAAACAAGATCACCATTAAGAACCGGTATCCATTGCCACTGATTACTGAACTTTTTGACCGTCTTCGGGGAGCTAAAGTCTTTTCCAAGCTGGACCTATGGGGGGCCTACAACCTCATTCGGATCCAAGAAGGTGACGTGTGGAAGACCGCCTTCAATACTCGTGATGGGCACTTCGAGTATCTAGTAATGCCTTTCGGCCTATGCAACGCTCCAGCAGTCTTCCAGGAGTTTGTTAATGACATTTTCAGGGATCTCCTGTATGTATGCGTAGTTGTCTACTTGGACGACATCCTGGTGTTTTCACCTAATCTGGAGGCCCACCAGTCACATGTACGCCAGGTCCTGAAACGCCTGCGTGAGAACCACCTCTACGCCCAACTGGAAAAGTGCCAATTCCACAGAACCAGCCTCCCGTTCCTCTGGTACATAATTTCGGACAAGGGTCTGCAGATGGACCCCGCTAAACTGTCGGCCGTCCTCCAGTGGCCTCGACCTGTCGGTCTTCGGGCCATCCAAAGTTTTTTGGGGTTTGCAAACTATTACAGGCAATTCATCCATCATTTCTCAACGTTGGTCACTACAATTGTGGCCCTAACCAGGAAACTTGCCAACCCCCGACTTTGGCCGCCAGCCGCCGAAGTGGCCTTCTCCAAATTAAAGGCCGCCTTCGCTTCTGCACCGGTTCTATCCCGTCCGGATACTGAGTGCCCTTTCTTCCTGGAAGGGCCCTAAGGGCAAGATTCGGACCTGCGGGTTTTTCTCTAAAAACTTTTCGCCCGCTGAGAGGAATTACACCATCGGTGATCGGGAGTTACTGGCCATTAAGCTTGCCTTGGAGGAATGGCGCCACCTCCTGGAGGGTGCTCGGTGTTCCGTCAACATCTTAAACGATCACAAGAACCTCCTTTACCTCCAAACAGCGCAGCGGCTGAACCCGCGCCTAGCCAGGTGGTCACTGTTTTTTTTCACGTTTCAATTTTGTTATACACTTTCGACCGGCAGAGAAGAATGTCAAAGCGGATGCCCTGTCTCGCGCCTCCGATATTAGCGGAGAAGAGGAGGCTAAGCCTCAGCATATTGTATACCCAGAACGTCTGATATCCGTGGCTCCCGCAAATCTCCAGCGCGCACCTCCGGGTAAGACGTATGTGCGCCCTGCACTCCGGAAGAAGGTGCTGAACTGGGGGCATTGTTCCTGAATTGCCGAACACCCAGGGGTTCGAAAGTCATCCTCTCTGATTTCCCGTTATTACTGGTGGCCGGATCTAGCCAAAGATGTGAAGGAGTTCGTTGAGGCGTGTACTACTTGTGCTCGCAACAAGTCCCCGCGCACCAAACCGGCGGGTCTGCTGCAGCCTCTGCCCGTTCCTAACAGTCCTTGGGTCCACATTGCCATGGACTTCATCAGCAATCTGCCTCCCTCTGACGGTAATACGGTTATCTGGGTGGTCACTGACCGTTTTTCAAAAATGGCACACTTCATTCCCTTGCCCGGTCTCCCTTCTGCTCATCGACTTGCCCAGCTATTTTTTTAAACATAGCTTCCATCTACATGGACTCCTCCTCCACATTGTCTCGGATCGGGGAGTGCAATTTGTCTCAAAATTTTGGCGAGGCCTCTGTTCTCTCCTACAAGTGGAACTGGACTTCTCTTCTGCGTACCACCCACAATCAACTGGACAAGTGGAGAGAATGAACCAAGTCTTGGGTACCTATCTCCGCCACTTTGTATCCGCAAGACAAGATGATTGGTCTGGTCTATTGCCATGGGTGGAGTTTTCGTATAATTCTCTGGACTCTGATTCCGCTGGGGCGTCCCCCTTCTTCATCATCTTCGGTCGGCACCCCCGCCCACCCCTTCCGCTGCCCTCTGCCTCCTCCGATGTCCCTGCGGTGGATAGTCTGGTCTGCGACCTATCTGCCGTTTGGAAGGAGACGCGCCAATCTCTGCTCCAGGCCTCGGTCTGTATGAAGGTCCAAGCGGACAAGAAAAGAAGACCCCCTCCTTCCTTTGCTCCTGGGGATAAGGTTTGGCTGTCTGCCAGGTATGTCCCCTTTAAAATCCCCAGCTACAAGCTGGGTCCCCGCTTTTTAGGTCCCTTTGAAATTCTCAGGCGCATCAATCCAGTGGCCTACAAGCTCCGACTCCCTCCGACCATGCGCATACCAAACTCCTTTCATGTCTCCCTACTGAAACCGGTCATCCTTAACTGGTTATCTCGGCCTGTGGTCCCCCCGTCTCCTGTAGCTGACTCCACCAATGTTTTTGGCGTAAAAGAAATTTTGGCCATGAAGACGGTTGGGGGGAGACGATTTTTTTTAGTCGACTGGAAGGGGTTTGGGCCGGAGGAACAGTCGCGAGAGCCGGAGGAGAACATCCTGGATCGGGGTCTCTTGTCCAGGTTTATGCGGGCCAGAAAGAGGGGGAGGCCAAAAGGGGGGGGGCACTGTTGCGGGTGTCCACGGCGGCTCGGGATTCCACTTACCTCTCCATGCTCCTGTTTCCGTCCCGGCACGCGCTCCTGCTGCCGGCCGGGACCGCGCGGCACTGCAGGAAAATTTAAAGGGACAGCACGCAGGTGATTGGTCTCACCTGGTGCTGACCCTATTAAAGCTCTGCCCCTTCCTGGGCACATTGCCGAATCGATAGTGCCCTGTGCCTAGAGAGGAAGCGTTCCAAAGTGTCTTGTTCCGATTACCGTGTACTGTACCTTCTGCCTCCATCCTTTGACCACGAACCACTGCCGCCTGAACTGACCTTCTGCCTGTCCCCGACTATGAGCCTGCTTCATGATTCTGTACCGCGCAACACCTCGGCTGCCACCGTAAGCAAGTCACATCAGGGGTAGCGACCTGGTAGTAATCCGTCGCAGCAAGTCCATCCCGCTTTGCGGCAGGCTCTGGTGAAAACCAGACCTACTTAGACTCCGCTCCCTGGCGTGGCTTACGCCATCGCTTGTGGTGGTCCAGAGGATCCACTACCACCTCCGTTACACAACATCAGCAACATGATAGCAATAGAGTGCCAAGTAGCCATAGAGGCAATTGCAGCAGCAGACATTGTGGCAGAAGCCTAATGGGTGACCTCTGGCAATCTTTATTTACCACCTCACCAACGCATATAATGCAGGGCACACATAAAACACACAGAGACCAGCTTAAGATCATGGTGCACGACTATCTGCGTCTCAACACCAATGTTTTTGGATATGTTCCGGATCCAATCGACTTCTGGGTATCCAAAATGGATGAATGGCCCGAGCTCGCTGGCCATGCCATAGAGGTGTTGTCCTGCCCAGCAGCCAGCGTCATATCTGAGTGGACCTTCAGCACAGCTGGAGGAGTCATTACAGACAAACGCATCCGGCTTTCCACAGATAATGTGGATCGTTTGACTTTCATCAAGATGAATCAGGCATGGATCTCTGATGATGTTGTGGCCCCAATTGCCGAGGTCACCGATTAATTGGCGGTCTACTTCACATTCTTCTTCCAAAAGAAATGGTCCTCTTGAAAACTTTTTTTAAAAATGATAATTTCTTACTGCAATTTTTATTCTCAGTTCCCAAAAGGTCATTTTGCTGGTTTTGCGGTGAGGAGACTGTAAAAGACACCAAGGTTTCATGAAAAACCGTATTCCATTTACTCACTTTATCTTTAGAATGTTTCGCATTCAATGGTTTTGGGGTCATGTTGCTGTGAGAAACAGCTATAGTCATGGTCCATTGGCACAGAAATGTGGCTTCTAAGTGGCATTTCTCCCTCACAATTTTTAACAGTGGCTGAGCAGTCATTTTTATAATTTTTTGGGTCATGCTGCTGTGAAATGCACAATACTACAGGTCCCATTATAAAAAATGTGGTTTCTAACAGACATTTGTTCTTCACAATTGTCAACAGTGGCTCAAGGGTCGTGTTTTGAATTTTTGGGGGCATGTTGCTTTGAAATGCAGCTAAACTACAGGTCCTATTATAAAAAATGTGGTTTCTAACAGACATTTGTTCTTCACAATTGTCAAGAGTGGCTCAAGGGGTATGTTTTGAAATTTATGGGGCATGGTACTGTCATAAACAGGAATAGGTAGGACACTGTTAATGGACACATATTGCAAAATGACTTGTTTTTGCAAGATCTTTAACATAGCTAGCAATACCAGTAGTGAGACAACCCATTTAATACAATTTAAAAAAAAAGAGAAACAAAGATGTGGTCGGTTTCCATCCTATTTTAAAAATGTGTTTTTCTAGAATTAAACTACTAAAAAACTTGCATGTACAAATATTCCTCTGAATTGTACAAGGGAGGTACAGGAAGACTTGACCAGATGTAGGTTATTCAGAGGACATGGAGTATGGAGCACGGACAGAGAACAAAGAACAGAGACATTTTCCTCCAGCACGTTCAGTAAAATGAGAAAAAGAATGCCAAGAAAAAGGGCACCACTAGCAGGAGCGTCAACCACTAGCATTTCCAAGTGAAGCTCAATTGTTCCACACTCATACGGAGGGGCAAGCACTACCCAGGTCTTGACTGTGTACTGAGGAAGGCTGGAGGTTTTACCTCACACTTCCGCACTCTGCTTCAGCACGACTGTTTTCGTTGCTGCATCATAAGGGCATTTTTACCGTGTTAATACATGACGGATACGAGCCTGGGCTCTCACCGCAGCCACTGTAACTCCGCCTCTGGCAGCTGTACCTGCGTGTTAACAGATGACAGACGCTAGCCTGGGCTCTCACCACATCCACTGTAAGTCTGGCCCTGGCAGCTGGACTTCCATGTTAATAGATGACAGACGCTAGCCTTGGCTCTCACCGCACCCACTGTAAGTCTGGCCCTGGCAGCTGGACCTCCGTGTTAACAGATGGCTGACGGCAGCACTGGCTCTCACCGTTAGGGGCAATCAGGAGAGCTTCAAATTTCTCTAAAAAATCAGATTTTGAAAAAGGTGATTTGTGTGAGGTTAAGTAGTGTAAACAAGGGCTCCAGGGCTGGACACAAAATGCACAATTAGAGGCTTAAAATATTCTGGGGCTGGATTCACTAAGGGGTCGCATCATTTGATCTTCAGGTGAGTCTGTCCCTAATCACTGAAGAAGGATTTGGAGGAAAAATGAAACCAATGAAATGATTGGCTGAATCACTCTCAGAAGCCAGGAGGGCAAATGTCTTCTCAACTAAGAAGTGTTTTGGGGATGATTAGGACATTTTTATTACTTTTTGGGTGTGTGGACGAATTAACACATCTACACGTGTAAAAAAATACCTTTGAAAACTGCAGGGAGGGGTGTATGTGGTATGTTATCACATTTGAAAAAAAGAAAAATTATAATAATGTAAAACTATAAATAAAACTTCCCTAAATAAATTCTGTAAAAAATTTCAGTTACCAAAAAATATACTAAATGACAGTCACTGTACAAAATAGCATAGTGCCACTTTGTGATCTGTGGGTCAAACAGGTTTAGGGGTCATGCTGTGGTAGAGGACAGGTATAGTCAATGTCCAGTTCAACTAAAATGGTGGTTGAAAGACTCCTTTTTCCGGCACTTTTTAAATCTGGGGGTCATGCAGGTTTGGGGCTCATGCTGTGGCCCAGGACAGGTATAGTTAATGTTCAGTTCAACTAAAATGGTTGTTGAAAGACTCCTTTTTCCGGCACTTTTTAATCTGTGGGTCAGACAGGTTTAATGGTCATACTGCGGTCCAGGACAGGTATAGTCAATGTCCAGTTCAACTAAAATGGTGGTTCAAAGACTCCTTTTTCCAGCACATTTTAATCTGTGGGTCATACAGGTTTAATGGTCATTCTGCGATCCAGGACATGTATAGTCAATGTCCAGTTCAACTAAAATGGTGGTTGAAAGACTCCTTTTTTCAGCACTCTTTTAATCTGTGGGTCATGCAGGTTTGGGGCTCATGCTGTCGCCCAGGACAGGTATAGTCAATGTCCAGTTCAACTAAAATGGTGGTTGAAAGACTCCTTTTTCAGGCACTTTTTAATCTGTGGGTCAGAAAGGTTTAAGGGTCATGCTGTGGTCCAGGACAGGGATAGTCAATGTGCAGTTCAACTAAAATGGTGGTTCAAGTAATACTGCCTTCTGTCACTTTTTAATTTGTGGGTCATGAAGGTTTTAAGGGTCATGCTGTGGTACAGGACAGGGATAATGAATAGTCTGTGATTTTGTTTCTGTGACTCTTGTTGCCTAGTTGTCTTGCCTAAGATGTAGCACGTATCCATTTTACTGTTGTGGATGTTAATTCCAGTTCTCCTCCCCTGTTTGGGTGTAAGAATGAAGAATTTCTTCTGGTCATTTCTGGAGTGCATTTAATATCCAAGGGTTACTCAAGCCTGTTAGTGGGTTAATTTGGAGTCAAATACAGGGTGTGTATTTATCATATACAGATATCTTCATTAAACAGAGTCTGTACATTTTTGATCAAACAGTATGTCAGAAAGAGAGGTGACAGGCCCTTCACATGCGAGTGGCAGTGGCACAAATGTTCCTGGAGCAGGCCCAGGTTGCAGCACAGTAAGGGGACATCGCAGCAGGGGTGACTCATGAGGCCAAAACTGTTGGTGTCATCTAGCGGCCGTGTGTTGACCAGCAACCCAAGGGTTATTGATTGGTTGACTAGGTCATCCACTTCCTCCCAGATGACATCTGACAACCCCAGCCAAGAGTGGGTGGGAACGTCAGACACAACCCTTAGTTGGCCCTTACCTGTCCTCAAGCCGCCTCTGTCCCATCCGGTTCCCTCAGCCAGAGATCTACTATGTGGTCTGGGCTCAGCGCCACTATACAGCGAGGATGAAAAATTTGAGGAGGACAGTCAGCAGCTACTTGGCAGCGAAGAAATGGGGGGGAGAATATCCCCTGCTTCTTGCAGTAGGCGTCAAAGTATAGATGTGGAGAATGGCATGGAAGGTCATGTTGTGAGGGGTCAGACTCTGCATGCCAAGACCGTTGAGGAGGACAGCAGTGAAGATCAAACAATAATCGATGATGATGTAGTCAACCGCACTTGGGAGTAGGGTGAAGCAAGGGCTTCATCATCGTCAGGAGAAGAGGGCGTCAGCTCGCGCCTTAGGCAGCAGCGCAGCCAGCAAGTGGGTAGTGTGGCCTTGAGTCAGCAGGGTAGCAGCAGTGCGAGGTCAGGAGCCAAACGGCCACGGGGTAGAAAACCCGATTCGCAGGTCCACGAAAGTAGCGGCACAGGGGCTCAGCGAGGCAGTGGCGGTAGTAGTCACTCAGTGCGAAGCGTTGGCTATAAAATCAGATACTCGGCGGTGTGGCAGTTCTTTGCTAAGCCCACGGAGGGGGCCGAATATGGGTATATGTAGAATCTGTGGGCAGAAAGTGAAGCATGGCCAGGGAGCTAACGTTGGCACCATGGCCCTGCGTCAACACATGCAGCATCACCATCCGGTGGCCTGGGAGAAACGTGGCTTAGATGTTGTCGTCCATCCTGCCGCCGCAGCAGCAGCAGCGCCTAGTGGCACGCATGCCATTGCAGCAAGTCAAGGCTCCACCACCTCTGCAGAAGGGAGCTGTTTCTCTTTGCCAACATCTCCCGGTCCAGACACTACTGCTCTTTGCTACTCATGGCGCCAGTAGTTGTTCAATGAGGCGATTGCAAGTTGTTGTAGTCCTGTCCAAGTTGTTGGTGCTTCAATCCCTCCATTTCCAAATGGTGGACTCTGCACCATTCAGATAATTAATGGCCTGTGCCAAGCCGAGGTGGAGAGTTCCAAGCCGTGATTTCTTCTCCAAAAAGGCAGTACCAGCCCTTCACAAATATGTAGAACAGAATGTGGGCCCAGTCTTGGCTTATCAGTTTTTTCCCAAGGTGCACGGCAGGGGACTTTGTGGAGCTGTAACTACCGTCAGGGCCAATACATCTCCTTTTCGGCCCACTGGGTGAATGTGCTTCCTGCCCAGGCACACCAACAACTTGGACAGGAGACGCCGCTTTCTCCTCCACGTTGTCAAACTGCTGCTCCTGCGCCAATGTCCGCCTCCTCCACCACCGCCACCATCTCTGCCTCCACAATTACTGCTCCATCACACCACATGTGTAGGGCACAGTGGTGTCATGCAGTTCTACTTTGGGCTTGCCTCGGCGAACGAAGTCACACAGGGGAGGAACTGCTCCGCATCATGCAGCAAGAAATTGATGTGTGACTTTCTCCGTGCCAACTGCAAATCGGAACCATGGTGACCGGCAATGGGAGGAACATGGTGTCCGCGCTGCACTGAGGAGGGATGGCCCATGGCCTGCAGGGCGCACGTGTTCAATCTG
The DNA here is from genome assembly GCA_025379985.1 of Phyllomedusa bahiana. Lineage (NCBI taxonomy): Eukaryota > Metazoa > Chordata > Amphibia > Anura > Hylidae > Phyllomedusa > Phyllomedusa bahiana. The sequence continues at coordinate 4,324 of JAODAL010006520.1, read as the reverse complement.
GTTGTGAAAAGGGCCCTGAAGTCTTCCACTGATCTACAGAAGATTTGAAATGGCCAGGAAACTGTGCATGCACTTCATCCATTCCTACAAAGCCAGGCACACCTCCTTGGTTGCAGTGGCGAACGGGCCTCCTAACACACGCTGATATGCGATGTTTCCACCTTGTTGGAATTCCAGCATGCACTTGTTGGACCGATGTGTGAAACAGAGAAAGGGGCCATTAACGATTTTTTGATGATCCAGGAGGACAGGAATACACCCCTGTGTAACTTTGATGTCAGCCAGTGGCAGCTCATGCATGACACCTGCCTTTTGCTGAGGCCATTTGAGGATGCCACGTTTTTTTGTAAGTCCCCAGGGCTATGGATGAATAAGTCATTCCCTGCTTTCATGTCCTGGAACAGATGCTGAAAAATCTGTGTGGGCAGGGGACTGGAGACTTGGCGACTACATCTCGCAGCCACATGAGTTCGGTGGGGACTGAACTGGAGGAGGAGGAGGAGGACATTGGAGCACAAGCATTGTCTGGTAAAATGAGTGCTTTTTCTACCCAGGAGAGGAGGAGCAGGAGCAGCTGGAGGAGGTAGATGGAGATGAGGAGGAAAGGCAGATGCCCCCGCAAGCACCGTGGCAGTTACAGTGGAGATTGGAGGCAGGGAGTCGCTCAGAGTCACTTGTGCAGATGGCCCGCAGCATGCTGATTTGCCTGACTAGTGACAGCCGAATAGTCACCATCCGGCAGAGGGATGACTTCTGGCTCTCCATCCTATTGGACCCTCGCTACTGGTCCAAATTGGGAGCCTTTTTCCCAGCCGCTAAGAGGGCGGACAAACTCAAATACTATAAAGAAATCCTCCGTAGTCAGTTGGCCGCTGCCTATGTGCGGCATCGCCCATCCTCTGACAGGTCTGACCAGGGGTTTCTCAGCGCTCATGTACCACTGCCGGCTGCTGTGGGAAGGTGGGGGGTAGGGAGAGTACCCGTCCATCAGCAGGCAACTAAGTCTGGAGTCGTGATGAGCAGCTTCTTCACCGTTTAGTGAGGGGGGGCACTCGCAGTAGCGGGAGCAGCAGGACCTGGAGCAGACCCTGAACAAACAGGTGGTGGCTACTTGGACAGCACTCTGCCACCCCAGTTAGAAGATCCGCTGGACTACTGGGCAGCCAAAACTGGATGTGTGGCTGTAACTTGTCGAGTTTGAAGTGGAGAATGGGTGTCCTGCCCGGCCAGTAGTGTGGCATCAGAGCGGGTACTCAGTGCGGCAGGGGCCATCGTTAGCCCAAGGAGAACCCGCTTGCCCACGGGAAATGTGGATAGACTGACTTTTGTCAAGATGAATCAGGCGTGGATCGGCCAGGATTTCCACACATCAATGCCTTAGGCGTCAGATTACATCAGCCATGACGCCTCACCAAAACTTTGAGAAATGAGTCTGGGTTCAAACTACCTGCCCCAGCCATATTCTGATGCAGCCCCCCGCCCGATGCCACACATCTGTGCCCGTTTCTCATCTGCCTACCACCATCTTTACCAGGGACTGGTATTGCCACCCACCTCCAACCCCTGTCATTGTGCCACTTTTTTGACCTCATGTTGCTGGTGCCGTGACCTCCACACTGTGTCATTGTGCCACTCTCTGACCTCATGCTGCTGCTGCTGTTGTTTCTGCTGTGGTCACCTCCACACTCTGTCATTGTGCCACTCTCTGACCTAATGCTGCTGCTTTTGCTGCTGCCGTGACCTCCACACTCTGTCATTGTGCCACTCTGTGGCCTACTACTGTTTTGCCACCTCTAGAATGTCATTGTGCCACTGTCTGACCTCATGCTGCTGCTGTTGCTCCTGCTGTGACCTCCACACTCTGTCATTGTGCCACTCTGTTGGCTACTCCTGTTGATGCCACCTCCCCACTCTGTCATTGTGCCACTGTCTGACCTCATGTTGCTGCTGTTGATGACGCCATCTCCACACTGTGTCATTGTGACACTTTGTGTGCTCCTAATGTTGCTGCCACCTCCAGAATTTGTCATTGTGCCACTCTGTGGCCTACTCATGCTGCTGCCAAGTGACCGCTGTCTCATGGAACACCCTGTGGTTTCTTTAAAGCTGTTTCCACCCTCACCACTCTGACGTTGCCACTATGTTTTGTTTCCCCCTTTTTTACCTGTCAGAAGGAATGGGAAGGATCAGGATTGTCTAGCCAAAAACAGGAGTGGATACTGAACACAGAAGGGCATGCAAATATCCCAGTTACTGGTTATCTCTGTTTTGGATCAACTCCTGTTTGTTTTGGCCCTTAGCAATACTGATGGATTATTGAACGATTGAAAGCAGGGCAATGATGGAAGAAAAGGGAAAGGGTCAGGAGTCAACGCAAAATTACTGCCGACACCCTCTCCACTCATTCGGGGGGGCCTCTACTGTACATGTATTTAGCGTTTTTAAAAGAACAGGTTCTGTCATATTTTGTGACGGTTTAAAGCTCTGGCTCTGGGTGCCCCTGCTGTGTTGTCTCCTTACTGTGCTGCGATCTGTGGCGGTCCAGAAACCTACTACTTTTGTTTTTTTGATGCAAAGGGGAGGATTTGGGCCCTCAGTTTGGGTTTTTTTTCCAGGGGCCCAATCCCAATGATTTAAAATAAGGCTGCTTTTCTGCTTCATTTTTTTTGGTCATTTTTCCCCCCCGTAATTTCCCGGGGTTTTTTGGGATTTTTAAGTGATTTAAAGGTGGCGGCGTCTTTTTTGGTTTGTCTTACTAAAACACAGCATTGTATGAAGCCCCAAATCAATTCCCTCTGCTATTTAAGCATGGCACAACTTTCAAACGCACCCTACAGGCTCTGTGCACCCGGGGAAATAGTTTTTTTTAAAGTGTTTCCCTTCCCGAAGAAATTTGGGAAAGAAACAAATTTTGTGGGAAAAATTCGGGGAAGTCGGCGAACCGTTTTTTAAAAAATTTCTCTAACAAAAATTGTTACATATTTACACGGGGATTGAGATTAAAATTTAAAGTTTTTGGGATCACCCCCTTAAAGGGCAGCTTGGAAAATAAGAGGAAATTTTCCCCTGTTTTTATTTTTTTTCTTTTTAAAAGGAAATGCTGCTTTTTTTAAATAAAGATGCAATTTCAATTTCCACTCTCTGCTTTTCCCAGAACTGCGGGTTTTGGGGTTTGGTGCCTGTTTATTTCCCGTGCAGTACGGGTGTGTGTTTTGCCGTCAGTGATTTCAGGGTTAAATGTCATTCCCTTGTATCAAAAGCTCGGGAATTGAAGGGTTTCCCGGGAGTGATAAGGGTCAAAGGAATGTAACATGACTGTTTAAACCCCTTTTGATTGGGCTGCAAAGGTAAAAAAACCCTTTATAGAGCTAAAATTTAAAGAGCCCCCGGGAAAAAACCTTTTGAAGCTCCCACCCCCAAACAAAAAAAGTACAGACAAAACCATTATCCCTCACATTAAACCTTAAGCTTTGGGCCCACCCAAGTACTGGCTTTCACTTTACGTAAAACTTTTTCCAATCATCCATATACTTTAAAAATGGGCGGGAAACTCCCCTAGGGGCCCACTTTTTGGGTTTTTAAATTTTTGGGTTTTGTTCCCCATTCACTATTGCAGTCATTTGGGAAAAAGTAGGACTTTTTGGGGGGTTTCCCATTTAAGAGAATAGTTTTCTTAGCTTTAGATAAGTAGGGGGTCTGTTTAGGGGCTCGCTTTTTTTGGGTTTGGGGGCTAAATCCTTTACAACCCCTAAAAGACTTCTCCTTGGGCACAAACTTTTGGGAAAAAACCCCCCCCCTTTTTAGAGTTCAAAAATCATGAACAGAAAACCCAAAAAAACCTTTGGATAACTGGACTTTCTCACATCATATGCAGTGGGACCCCGTTTCTTGATTTATCTCAAGTACAAAGTACCCAAAAAGGGAAAAGCACTAGATTTTCCGTTTTGGTTTACATCTGGTACAGTATAAAAAAGATTTCAATGCATTTGTTTAAAAAGGGTTTTTCTCAAACTTTCGATTTATCTTACCTCGCCCGTTTTTTTTTGGTTTCATTTTGAATTCGGGACGTGTTATGGTTCTATAGGCTGCATTTAAAAGCCGGTTTTTAAGTTTATAGCAACCGGGTGTGGCACCCCTATCAGGAGGGGAGTAAAAACGGGTTGTAGCTATAGCGCCCTGAGAAGCTGTTGAGTCCATACAAGAGGGGTATTAGGAATAGGCAGGCCCAATTTTAATGGCAGTATTCCCAAAGTAAACTTGTTTTTGAAAGGGTCTTTAATAAAAAAAATCAACCCTTGAAATGGGGGAAAACCCCCTTTAAAGT